>CANNZV010003877.1:23-52292 GCA_947561585.1 Caprella mutica | reverse complement strand
TGTAAAGAGAGAGACAAGGAGTAAGGATATATTGCATTTGGAGGGTAAAATGGGAGACATGAACACAAGCATAGTAATAGTATACCTGAGGACAGGAAATGAAGTAGAAATAGGACTATTTAATGAGCTGATAATGAGAGAAGTGGGGGATATAGTGAGAGTGGGGGATTTGGAGGGAAAGTATCTGATGGTTATGGGGGATTTAAATGGACATCTGGGATATTTAGGGGAACAAGTGGAAAATAGAAATGGGAGGATTATAAATGAGTTTATTGAGAGGTTTAGCATGATTTTGCTGAATTGTGACCAGAAGTGTGAGGGCACCTACACATGGGAGAGAGGAGAGCAAAAGAGTGCAATAGATTTAATGATGGTAAATGAGAGAATGTATGGAAGATTTAAGGATATGATGATTGATGAAAAGAGGGAAATAATTGAAATTTCGGACCATTGTATGCTGGTGGTTCATTTGGAGACAAAGAAAAAGGAAAGTAGAATTGGTGTAGAATGGCATGAAAAGGAATATTATAGGTTTGATGAGAATAGGGTACAGAGGTTTAAGGAAAAAATGGAGGAGAGTTTAGAGGGGATAGGTGAAGTGAAAATAGAGGATGTAAATCGAATGATCAGAGATGCTGCGGATGAAACACTGAAGGCCAAATACAGAAGGAGGAAAGGGATAAGTGGGGAGAAGGAGCAACCATGGATGAACAATGAAATAAGGAGGGCAATAAAGAGTAGAAGAAATTTAAATAAAGTACATAGGAACAGTAGAAGTGCACAGGAGAAAGAAGAGGCTTGGAAGAATTATATCGAGCAAAAGGAAAGGGTGAAAGTGATGATAGCCGAAGAAATGAGAATATTTGAGGAGAGGATGACGAGGGAGATAAAGGCAGGAGATAAGAGAACATTGTGGGAGAGAATAAATAAGTTACGTGGAGTGGAGAAGAAAAAAAGGGAGCTGAAGATATACGATGAGGCTGGTGAGGAGTTGGAGGGAGGGAGAATGAGGGAGGAGGTGGAAAGGTTCTGGCAGGGGGTCTACAAGACCCATCCAAACAAAATGGAAGAAATGTGGACTGAGGAGAGAAGAACAATGTATGAGAGAGAGTTAGATGTAAGGAGAGATCAAGAGAGAGAGGAGGAGAGACAGGAAAGAAGATTGGTATTACCTAGAGTGGTGGTGGACCCGTACAGACACATCAAGGTTATGGATGTGATTGTAGAAAAAGAAGAGATCAGAAAGATTATGAAGAAGATGAAGAACGGAAGGTCGGGAGGAATAGATGGATTGAAGCCGGAGATGTATAAGGTATTGGAGGGAAGTGAGGTGTTTATAAGTGCAATGGTGGGAGGTTTTCGGAGGGTGGTGGAGACGGGGGAGATGCCAGAGAGTTGGAAAAGGTCAAGGACTGTCTTGATACCAAAAAATACACGGCCAACAGTGGAGCAGCTCAGACCCATAGCTATGACGGACATCTCCTATAAAATTCTTATGGGAGTGTTGAGAGACAGGATAGAGGAGCAGATTGAGGAGAACGGGATGAGAAGAGACGAGCAGGTGGGGTTCACACAGGGGGGCATGATTGCGGACAACCTGTTTATGCTGCAGGAATGTGTACATGAGGTATTCAAGAGGAGGGAGGAGATGGTTGTTGTGGCAGTGGACTTTAAAAAGGCATTTGACTCGATCAAGAGGGAAAAGATTCTGGAGGTTTTGCAGGAGTATAGGATAGAGGGGAGAGTTGTGGAGCTGTTCAAGAGGGTGTATAGTGAGGATGGTACGAGGTTGGTGATGGGTGAGCAGAGGGATGTTGAGGTGGAGGTGGAGAGCGGAATTAGACAAGGATGTACGGCATCAACGGTGTTGTTTAAGTTGATAACTTTTAAGATTATTGAGGCATTGAGGATGAAGCTGG
Organism: Caprella mutica; assembly: GCA_947561585.1. NCBI lineage: Eukaryota > Metazoa > Arthropoda > Malacostraca > Amphipoda > Caprellidae > Caprella > Caprella mutica. The sequence continues at coordinate 50,373 of CANNZV010003877.1, read as the reverse complement.
AGGGAGTCAGAGTGGGGGATGTGAAGTTGAGGAGTTTGTTTTTTGCAGATGACGGGTTGATTTTGGCAAGGAGTGTGGGTGAGGCACAGGAGGGGGTGAGGGAGTTGAGACGGGTGGCTAGTAGATCTGGACTGGAGATGAATGATGGAAAGAGCCAGGTGCTCTTGTTCAATGTTGAGAGGCAGGTGGAGCAGATTGAGGGAATATTGGTTGTGGAAGAGGTGAGATATTTGGGGGTGAGAGTGCAGAGCAGGAGAAATATGTTTGAGAAGCAGAGGAGTGATATGGTCGGAAAGGCGAAGAGATTGAGTGGTATGACCTACTCAGTCATAGAGAAGGGATGCCATAAGGTTATGATAGGGAAAAGTTACTGGAAGGGTGTGGTGTTACCAAGTGTGTTGTATGGGTCGGAGGTGGTGAAGCTGAGGGTGGAGGATGTGGAGAGTCTGCAGAGGCAGGAGAATGCTGCTATGCGTAGAATGTTGGGTGCACCGAGGAATGTAGCAATAGCAGGGATGAGGGGGGACATAGGAATAGGCACAATGAAGAGTAGAGTGGCACGAGGAAGGCTACAGTACTATAGGAGAGTGGAACAGGGGAAGAATAAGTTGTTGGCCAGAGTGATGAGAAACGCACAGGTGAAGGGGAGTGAGTGGATGAAGGAGACGAGGAAGTATATGAGCTGGGCGGGGATTGATGAGGGGGAGTTAAAGGCAATGTCAAAGGAAGAAGTGAAGAGAAAAGTTGCGGAGGTGGTGCACGCGGAGTGGAGAGAGGAGGTTGAGCGGAAGAGCAGTCTGAGGCTGTACGGGAGGTTTAAGAGTGAGATGAAGGAGGAGGATCATGAGGGGGGAATGGCATCAAGGCTGTGGTTCGCGGCAAGGACGGGATACTTGAGGTTGGAATGTAGAAGATGGGGTGGGGAGAGCGACAGGTGTAGGTTGTGTGGAGCAGACAGAGAGGATGAGGAGCATTTTATCTTGGAGTGTGGGGAGTTGGAGGGTGAAAGGGGGCAGGCGGTGGAGCTGCAGAGGCCGAGACAGGAGAGTGGAGACGAGGTGTTGGGGAGCTTTTTGTTTGGAGAAGGAGATGGGAGGGAGAAAAGAAGGGTGCTGCATGAGATGTGGAAGCGCAGAGAAAGAGAGATGAGAAGGAGAGACGGGGAGATGCCCCATTAGTTGACTCCCTGATGAGTCGGGGTGGAGAACTGGTTGTGAGTACGGATTGAGATTGAGACAAGTAAGACGGACCTGATTACAAAGGAATCTGTACATTGGACACCTTGACCCTTGAGGGGACCTATAAAGTTCGTGATGAAGATCCTGTGAGAGGTCAGTGGCATGTGCAAAAAGAAGATGCCAGTAACATAGCTGTGGGAGTGTTAAGGCCTTGTTACACGGTGCGAGTTACTGTCGCGACAGTGGACAGCAGCTGTCCCACTGTACTTGCATGCCAGTAGCTCAATGCTCATAGCATTAAATTTCCATAACAGTTACTCGACTGATGCGGTCACACTGTGCGAGTAGCTACACTCACGGTACAGGAACATAATCGGGTATAGTACCTAGCAAACGACACAAAATATGACGTCACCACAACAACACATTCCTTGTTTGTGACCAAGCGGCCCATAATTCCTCGTATTTGCATGTTAATATCGAGAAGTTTGAAGTCATTTTATAAGGGTTTCGTACAAAAGAAAAGCGAAAATGGCGATTGAACCTGAAAGTTGAATATATAGATATAATTCAGGTATGTTTTTATTGTTAATTTCTTTAACTTATCTATAAAAAAATAGGGTCTTGAAAATATGCTACCTAGGAGCGTAAATTAGTGCTAGTTAACTGCTAAATTGTAGTTCCTATGAATAACAAATAAGGAAAAAAATAATGGAATACAATTTAACCAATGCCTAGTTAGTATTTGATCAGAAAAAACTTAAATTTAGAAGTGCTAAGTTTAAGTAGGTTTTCCCATGTTTCAAAGTGTGGTCAGAGTCGCCATTTCCAGTCATCCGGTGGTCACGTCAAACTATAGATTCTATCAGCTGATTACCACACGGTACAGGAACATAATCGGGTATAGTACCTAGCAGACGACACAAAAAAATGACGTCACCACAACAACACATTCCTTGTTTGTGACCGAGCGGCTCATAATTCCTCGTATTTGCATGTTAATATCGAGAAGTTTGAAGTCATTTTATAAGGGTTTCGTGCAAAAGAAAAGCGAAAATGGCGATTGAACCTCAAAGTTGAATATATAGATATAATTCAGGTGTGTTTTTATTGTTCATTTCTTTAACTTATCTATAAAAAATAGGGTCTTGAAAATATGCTACCTAGGAGCCTAAACTAGTGCTAGTTAACTGCTAAATTGTAGTTCCTATGAATAACAAATAAGGAAAAAAATAATGGAAATTCAATTTAACCAATGCCTAGTTAGTAATTGATAAGAAAAAATTAAATTTAGAAGTGACTAAGTTTAAGTAGGTTTTTCCATGTTTCAAAGTGTGGTCAGAGTTGCCATTTCCAGTCACTCGGTGGTCACGTCAAACTATAGATTCGATCAACTGATTACCATACCCTATGTTACTGTATCCTGGATTACCATACCCTATGTTACTGTATCCTGGCTACACTACAGTAATTGGCTAGGCCAGCTTGCGCGTTTACTCGCACCGTGTAACAAGGCCTTTACTTGAGGTAAATGGGTGTAAGGTTGAAGATGCGAGTTGGTTAATGAAAATGGATGACTATGAGCAAATTAACGTTGCAGAATTAGACGCAATATTGAAAGGTCTAAACCTTGCATTGAAGTGGAAGTTTAGGTCGATTCAAATTAAGACTGACTTGGCAACTGTGTTTAATTGGTTAACTAGTACTATAAGCAAGGAGAATAGAATAAAGGCCAAAGGATCTGCTGAAATGATCATCAAACGGAGACTTGGTACGTTTGATAACCTCGTTCAGGAATATGGAGTTAATGTACAAATGACTTTGGTTCCAACGACAAAGAACAAAGCTGATGTAGGGGAGGGTGGTCATCAATGGGACAAAAAACACAGAAAGATTGATATTTCATTTACTATGGGCATAATATGAAAAATAAAAAAATTCATGTGTAATATAGATATTCCTTTATAAAATGAAACCAACTCGAATGCTATCACATATTCTGTTGACTAGAAAAAAATTAAATAAAAAACAAAAAAAATTGTCCCATTGTATAACAGCACTGGTGAACAATGGGACATGCCCTGGTGAACGATGGTACAGTTTATCAAACTTGTATATTGTTGAGGTTATGGAAAAATTTCAAGTTCGAATTATCTCTTTATGTTGTCCCACACTTAGTTAGTTCATATAATATCAGTTTAATGTCCTCTAACTTCACCGAAGCCATGTCAGGAACATTTGGAAAATTAAGCTCATTGCACTTGAATCTTCGCCTAACATCAATATTTCGTATTTATCTTTTTCATGCTTTTGGCCAACAGAATACGTTTTAGAAGTCGCCTCAAATTCTACAAGTGCATAAATCTTCATTTTCAACATTTTCGGTGGAGATTTGAGTTCTTCAGACGAATGGATCAGTTAGATTAAGAGTTATATACCTGACCAAGAACAATAGTTCACAGGCCATCTACGTCAGATGCTTTATGAAGTGATTTCGAAGGCCTTATCCTTAGTGGCACAAGCAAAAAGCTCTTCTTTCTCTTGTGTATCCGTTGCAATCATGCTGCGTCTTTTTCTGTTATTAGTGAAATTTGTTTTCTATGCAGTGCTTTGTGATGACCTCAGATTGCTGAAGCCCTTGAACATGATAGAAAGTCCCGCTTCAGCTGGAAGCTCTGTTTCTACAAGAAGCTCTGAAGCTACAGTTCACGTTATTGTATCAAAAAATAGATATATTGATTCATATGGAGTAACTAGACAGTTTGGTTGACAATAGAACACTGTCCCATTGTTAACCAAATTTTCTGTCCCAATGATCACCATGACGCCATTTTGAAAACATATGGGTATAGAGGCTCCACTACAAAAGTATAAAGGCAATCCTTTCAAATGATCATATTTTACATATTACTTAATATCATGTAAAAATGCCGTAAGCATTATATGTTAAATTTACAGATTTATAACAATTGAAACAAAGTACGAAATATTTAGTTTTATCACCCCTAAAACACGTTTTCGCTTTTACACAGGGCTGACTGCATCCCAACTGCTGAATGCAATGCGAGTGAATGCATTGAAGTATGCTTAATTTACCACTAAGATTTTGTTAAAAATTACCCTCAAATAAAAAAGTTATTCAGCATGTCCCATTGTTCCCAGTGTCCCATTGATGACCACCCTCCCCTACTAACAAGAGTACCTAAGAAATGGCTTGCATATACATAGAAATAGCCGAAATGGCAGTGATGTTTGTTGCGTTGTTAATGCATCTGCATTAAGAGAGGACCACGAAAAACATCATTTTGGTGTTGATAGATCATTTTTTCTTGCTAGAAAGAATTTTCCTCATGTGACTATGAACAAATCAGACAAATAGTACGTAGTTGTAATAGATGTCAATTAATCGATCCGGCATGTATTAAACACGAACATGGGCATTTGAATGTTGAAAGTGACTGGTCGAGATTGGCAATTGATGTGACGCATTTTAGGCATAAGCCTTTTTTGTCAATGATAGATTGTGGGTCGGGGCGTTTGCTGTTTGGAAAGAGCTTCAACGTGAAACTGCTGATTGTTGAATATATAGATATAATTCAGGTGTGTTTTTATTGTTCATTTCTTTAACTTATCTATAAAAAATATTGTTTTCAACATATGCTACCTAGGAGCCTAAACTAGTGCTAGTTAACTGCTCAATTGTAGTTCCTATGAATAACAGTTAAGTAAAAAAATATTGGAAATACATTTTAACCAATGCCTAGTTAGTAATTGATAAGAAAAAATTAAATTTAGATGTGATTAGGTTTAAGTAGGTTTTCCAATGTTTCATAGTGTCATCAGAGTCGCCATTTCCAGTCATCCGGTGGTCACGTCAAACTAGATTCGATCAGCTGATTACCATACCCTAGAGGCTATATGTTACTGTATCCTGGGTAAATTGAACATAACAGACCTACCAACTAAAATTAATTAGTACCTATTAAATGTAAGTACTTGTGATTATCTATACCGAAGGTGTCCTTTTAAACCTTGAATATAAAAAGTCGGTCTCTTTAATTTAGATTTCGTGAAACAACGTTGGTTTCATTTGAAATTTCCTATATATGTAAAAAAATACCTCATAATCTGATTATCAATATCTCGATAACGAAGCATTTTGGGACATTTTACTATTCGTGAAAAAGTATTCATTTTGGGTTTTTATGGAAGCTGTCACATTTAGTCAGATCTGAAATGAACACACTGCAGATTTCGATCACAATTTCGTTACACCATTTTGTTATACTTAAAAAAAATAGATGAAGGTCATTTCATTCACAAACAATTTCGTCACAAGTCCTGTCAAATGACATCAGAACTTTACTATCACGACAGAAATAGACCACTAAAACTTTAAAGAATAAATTAATCTATCAGTACATGTTACAATCTTTCAATTATTGGATTTTGTTGCTGCTCTGTAGCAGAAGTACTCAGTGAATTATTTTCTTCTCCATTACTTGAGGTCAAATATCGTACCTGTGAAAAAATGAGTTATAAGTCAATAATTTAAATTATTTTATTGACTATAAAATCAACAGAACTTATCAACCATTTCAATGCATCAGGCTATCTCAATAAGATTTTAAATAATTCATTAGGTGGAATCAACATGATGGAATAGAGACATATATGTTGTATTTATAGAACAAATGGTATTATTGAGTGAATTTATTCATATTCATCATTCAAAACTTACTTAACAACTTTCTTGCCCCAATTTTTCATTTCAGCAACGGTGGTCGGTAACTCGTAATTTGAAGTTTCTGGCAAAAAAACCGTCAGAAATCCAGAAAATAAACACGATAATCCGAATATGATAGTTGGAAAATACCAAACAAGAGACCCCTGTAATAAATAATGGAATTTATCAATTGGGTTCATTTATAACTTTAACTAACATCAGCTCACTGTCATCTTACACCAAGATCTACAACAAATGGAGCAAGGACAGCTCCAGTTCTTCCTATCATTGAGACGAGTCCAGCCCCCTGAGTTCTGATGAAAGTAGGGTAAAGTTCACTGACGAGTAGGTAGACGACGCTGTAAGCCAGGCTGATACTCATCTTCCCAACCATAATAATTGCAAAGAAATACCAGGAAGAATTGTTCACTGGGGACAGAAATAATAGACAATTAACCAGAGTGTAATCTCATCAAAATACAGTTCATTTTGAAGTCAATTCTGTGTTATAGTATGATATATAGAATTCGGACACTTGAATCCCTTACATTTTGTCTTGTAACTTTCGAATGAAAATTCAAACTGTATAACAGTCTTAATACAAATTGAAGTAAAATGCTTTATCTGCCTACGTAAATTTTTAAATAGTAAAATTCGAACTAGTTTAATGAATTATTGAGTTTTTAACTAAAACTGTCCTAATGCTCTTGGTCCTCCCCTATCTATTGTATTTACTATATTCATTATTCGTCTAATATTTATGTTGCAGAAATGTAATGCAAAACATCTTGAGGATGATATTTGAGAGATTCTATTTTTCTTCGAAATAATGACTTTAATAACATTAAAACTACTACATCATAAAAATATCAGGAATCTAACGGAGAGCTGAATTTATATTTTACAAAATAATTTTACCTTGGAACACGACAGTCGGTCCTAAGACAGTGATGGCAGTTACTATCATAGAGCTAATCATTATCCATCTTCTTCCTATTATCTTCGTGATCTCATTTCCTATTACCAAACTGACTATTTCGACTGCACCACCGACAGCAATGTACAAGAATGGGTCTACTCTGTAAAATAATTGGGTAATTATAAAAAATCTCTTATCACAAAAAGATATCACAGTGATTTAGGTATGATCAAGGGAATGGAAGAGTAAACCTCAACTACGAAGCTCAAAATATTAAATTTGTTGTTGACTTCTGCCTCTATTGCTTGTAACTAACCAATAATTTATCTTTGCTTGAATACAATATAAAAGATTTACCATAAAATCATAGATGTTACCTGAAGTTAGAGGCATTTAGAGACAATCCGTAGTACACAAGTGTACAGGTAATGTAGATGAAAGACAATACAGTTGTGTTCTTCAGCATAAACAGATTACCGAAGAGAATTTTAAGGCCAGTGAATGCTGATATTTTGTTACCATCTTCACATTCATCGGCAGATTTTTTCCCTTTTCGTTGGTCCATATTTCCCTATTTGATCAAAAATAATTTTCAGAATAATTTTCTTTCTTCAAAAATTAATGTTCTGGGACCAGGGTTAATAATTAAAAAATAGTGTATGTCACTATTATTATGAAATTTGTTTACCGATTCATGTATTTCATCAATGATTGTCATTAACCACCTTTCATCAAAAGGTTTTTGTCTGTTCCATCGAGCGGCATTTTGTAGTTCCTTGTATGCCTCCTTCTTGTTACCAGTTTGAATCAACCATCGAGGAGATTCAGGTAGAATTCTGTAACGAATATCCAGGTAATTTAGCTGGTAAATCAGGAAAAATAATAGCTAATAATTATTATTATCAGAGGAAACTGTTATGAATGATATTATTTACAAAATCACAGTTTTCTGACTTCAGATTAATATTAAATAGTACAAATTTGTCGTTGTATACCTAGATCAATATGAAGTAAAGTTTTTTGGAAATTTCAAATTAGTAATCAGAGAAAAACATTACATATAAACTTTTTTGACTGTACTGAAAATTTAACAAATTATTACACAATATTACAATTAGGGTGTAAATGACTTATGACAATGCTATCTACAAAATTAAAAAGATAATTAAAAAAAATATTACCGCTTACAGAGAGATTTGTCCATTATTTTTGATTAACATGATGAGATATGATAAAATTTTACTCAAATTGAAAACAAAGTAAATTGAACTCACAAGAGGTTGGCAGCTAGTAGCAGGATAGGAAGTGATATTGCCAAGTGAATATTTCTCCAATCACTTTGAAGATAGGCAATTACAACCAAGAGAATGTTGCCGAGACCGATAGGAATAGGATATAAAATTCCCATTGTTCCTCTGTGTCGGATACTTGCAGCCTCAACAGCTGTCAGAGCAAAGATTTGTTGAGGAAAAAGAAAGACAGAATACCGTTAGTCAGGCCTGAAGGAATTTTTCCAGGAGCTCAGTGAAGACGCCAACTAGCGCTGGGTGCTTCCGTCAGTTTATTTTTATATCATATTTTAAATATATAAATAAATTAGGATTACTTAGAATCTTTCAACAAAGATGGTACTAAACACTTAATGATTATTTAACGTATATATATACGGGAGGAGAGGGTTAATATCCTACACCCGTTCAGGTCATAGAAATGGCCTCTTCTATTTGTGATAATGAGTTAGGGTTGATGGGATTAGGGCTTGTTGCGTCGCATTTTACTTTAAAGAAACCAAGAAAGACATTCAGTGCTAAATCAGTATCAGTACGCGGCTAACACTGATTCACGGTCAATTTTCCCTTCAGAGCACCTAAGCCCTGGCCAAAAAATCAAGCATCACCTAATTCTCATATAGCCAACTGACACTCGGACTGACTAGCCTCAAATACTTCCAGTCACGATCAGTTTTACCAAGCCTGAAATAATTCCTTCAGGCGAAACTGATCGCGAATGGCCTGCTTATAAGGTATTCTAATATGCAGACGATAAAAGTAATTTACGTTATCAACTAGTTCAGTTACCCAGCTCTTCAAAACACCTCTCATTTCAATGTAAATAGAGATTCAGGATTCTATGCTATGAATTTAAAAGTATTTTAGTTAATTTCAAACTGTACAAAGTGATATACATAGCTTTTCGTTGAATAAATCGGGTATATTTTAAAGTTTATATGTTGAAAATAGGATAATCGTGATTTGATTACCCACTACCAACTATGATCGGTTTCAGTATAATCAAGCTATGAGTTGTGATATTACTTTATATCGTCTATTTGATCAAGTGTATCATTATCAGGGAGTTTGGTGACATAGAAGAATTATTATACTCACAAAGAATAATTATTATGCTTACATCAATCAAGTAAGAACTTTCAAAATAGTCATTGTAGGTACAGCTATTGATTGTTCACCTAGGTATCTTACTATGATTAATAAGCTTTTGTATGAATTAATTATATATTTTTATCATTTTTATTCAGATTCCTGAAACATCTATAAACCCATCACTGTAGCATTTTGTTTACATAAAAAATAGGACATCAAGAAAACTAATTACATTGCAAAAATATCGTTAGTATCATCAAAATGCACAGTATTCGTCAGGATAGGGCATGTGATGAGGATGGGGAACGAAAGGCAGGTTAAGGCAGCAATGTTGGGTTGGTATGAGAGAGTTGAGGGGCTGGGGAAAATGATAGTTAGGAAGAGGAAGACGGGGCTATATTGGAAGAGGTTACTTAGGATAACCTCTTGTAGGATATGTATAAATGTTTGAGGAAGTTGGGTACGAGAGGTATGAAAGGTATGAATGGAAATTCAATTACGATGAATGAGTTTTAACATTTTAAGAGAGTGTTGTGTGAAAGGTACGAGGAGAATCCGAGTGTGATTGAGAGTGTGATTGAGTGAGGTGATGCGAATGCAAGGGAAGCGACTAAGTTTTTGAATGAGAGTCCGGAGAGAGAGGAGGTTATTAAAGCGATGAAAGAGATGAAAGAGTCAGCGCCTGGTGAGGATGGTGTGAGAAATGGGTATATCTTGAATGCTTGCGACGGAGTGCTTGAGAGTGTGATAGGATGAGTGAAGAGGATATTTGAGACGAGAGCGGATAAATGGGATGGATGTGTGAAGATTGGTTTGATTGTGCCGCTGTCTAAGAAGGGTGATAGGAATGATAGGATACTACACCCTACTATGTGTAGTAGGGTGCTTGCGAGAGTGATTGCGAAGAGGCTTGGGTGGTGGGCTGAGTGGGTGGGCCTCCTGGATGAAAACCAAGCAGGTTTTCGGAAAGGTAGGTTTACAGCAGATGTGTTGCAAATGATGGTGCGGATACAAGATGATGTGGATGATTGGCTGAGAAAGATGAATGTGAGACGTGAAAGTGGTATGCCTTCGGTGGAGAATGAGAGACCGGTTGCGAGATTGCTTGATTTGCGAAAGGCGTACCCTAGAGTTAACAAGCCAGCTCTTTGGATGTTGCTCGAAAGGTTTGGTATGAAAGGTGCATGTTTGGACAAGGTGAAAGATTTGAAGGAAGCAACTGAGTACAAGGTGCGTGGAAGATAAGGGTTGAGTAATAGTTGGATGCCTGCGAGGGGTTTGAGAGAGGGATGTTCCACGTCCCCCATTCTGTTCATCGTATACGATCAAGCTGTCATGAGACAGGCGGAGGCTGAGCGGATGGTACGCGGTGGATAGATGGGTGTGACGTGGAAGTGGATGACTGGTGGTTCGTTTGCAAGGGTGAAAGCGTGGGAGAGGAGTACTGCGGAAGCGGTATGTGTGAATCTGCCTTTGGCTTTGTTTGCCGATGATACGATTGTGTTGGGTATGAGTGGTGAGATTGAAATTGGAGTGAATGTGATGAGAAAATGGGAAGAGCGAATAATAATGATAAGGAAGAGGTGCTTGAGTTTGGTACGAATGAGAAAGCGGATGTGAGAGTGCTATGTAGTTGACTGGGTGTGGAGGTGAGAAATAGGATTAAGATAGCGAATGATTTGAAGTGGAGAGTGAAAGGATGGTTGAAAGGGTGCATGAGAAGAGGATGCATAGGTTAGTTGAGGATAGGGCTAGGTTTAGTTGTGATGGGTGTGGGATTAGCTTAGAGACTGAGGGGGCTAGAAAGAACCACATGGAAACATGTGGTGGGGGTGCAGCGGTAGAATGGAATAAGAAGAAATGCCATAAGTTTAGGAGGGCAGTTAGTAAGTTAGTTGGGCTAATTATGCTAGGCATGTTAGGAGTTGTAGGCAAGTATGGGATCTAGGGGGGGGGGGGGGGTGTGGGCAGGTGTGAGAAGAAGAGAAGAGTGAGGGGAGAAGTAGCATTGGAATTAGTAATTTGTTTTAGAACTATGTGGGTTATATGCAATTTTTGCAGGCGGGAGCAGTCAGCGGCAACCCTCGCTCGGCAACAGAGGGGCTGCGGTGGTCGGGAGCCAGAGGAGGGACCGCGTCACTGACGGGGGCGCTCGGTCGTGATGATGATAAAGTCCAGACAACTTGGAAGTCGTACCATTTTGGAAAAACCTCTGCCCTTACAACGGTTCGTTTAAATTGGATATTGGTTGCCCGGGAGCCCTATAGCTGGATAATCCTTTACATACTATTATTTAATATATATTTAATATTTACAGTACTACAGAATGGTCTTTTTATTAAATTAAATTGGATTTTCGACAAATTCATTTTTCGATAAATATATATTTCGGCTAATCCGTATTTCGGTAAATCCGTTTTCGGTAAATTAAAGATTTGCCATATCCGTATTCGGATAATCCGGTTCGGCCAATTAGTTTGTTTTTTTAGAAAACAAGACTAGACCCACCAATTACGAAGGACGATTGATTTACGCAATAAGCAGTGAAGGCGATGATGAATCTGAGGGCAAGAAAGGCGGGGTACCACGTTACAACCGAAGCTAATAAAGCACTTATGATCAACACTATGAGGGAGTACGTGTAGTTTCTCTTCATTCCGTATCTAATGGAACAAACAAATAATATTACTTCTCTAAAGGTCTAAAAATAATGTGTTTCAAACATGAAATAAAACATTAAATATCAAGTTAATGAAATAGCACACACCTATCTGAAATATATCCACTGATGGGAGATGACATCAGTACACCAGCCATGAAGACACTCTGCACGAGTGACTTTAAGTAATGTCTCTCACAGACCAAATCCCACTAGAAAGAATGAAGAGCTAATATTGTTAATATATTGAAATTTATGCTACATGTATTGATGTGTTGAGCAGTCCGATATCATCATATGTGAATTATATAGTTTTAATATTATTTTGATTTTCAATACAAAAGAATAAATATTCTTATTGAAGTTAGACACCGTTTACTATTCCCTAGTTACAGAAATGATATTTAATGCAATACATATAATGATAATATTTTACATGTTAATTATATCTTCCGACTCAGCTCATTTTTCAACCCTATTCGTGCTGGGAAGAATTAAAAAGAAACAAAGTATTTGTAAACTATATAGAATCATAGATACACACTATTCATGTTTAATGATAACTGAAGTCTTATGAAGTACCTTATACATTTTTAAATATTTCTTACCTCACTAACGACTGAGGACTTCATGACAGTCCTATCGTAGTCCCAAGACACGCAAGCAATGGTCTCATTGGTAGTTACAGAACGCATGGCTTCACTGAAGGATGAGCCACTGAGAGCCGAGTAGTTGAGGCTGTACATCAAACACGAGGAGTAGCCTTTCTCATAAGAAATCCTGCGAATATCTTTACTTTTTCTTATTAAAGAAATTACATGAATTATTATAAATTAGAAGACACTAAACTTCATCCTATGTTTCAATATTGTTTTCAGTCACCTTTACCATGGGATAGATAAATTCTTCTTCTGCTCCACTGTCCAGTTTGTCATCATCAGTTCAGGGTTGTGACACCAATGGTTCATATCGGCAGTCAGGAAAGCTGAGGCCATCGAATGCATTCCACCGAACACGCCCCCTAAGTGGAGGATGAAACTTAGGAATCAATAATCTATCTAGATAATAATCATACTATGAATCATGAACTAATTTTTGCTAAATAATGCCTAAATACTACTAAAGCTACGTGTTGCATGCAGAGATCATTGCGATCATCGCCAAGCGATAATCGATGAGCATCAGCTCAATGTTATTCCCAGGGTACTGTTTTGCAACGAGCGATTATTGTTGAGTACTAGTTCCATGCATTCCTATTGCTGGGTGATGATTGCTGACCGATGATCGCAACAATTGCTGCATGCAAAACGCACCTTAAAGGTCCTCTCCAGGCTCCGGGAAAAAAATGAGTTTATTACATAATATTATAGAACTAAGGTCTACGATCATTATTCTGCAAACCGCATACAATTCGGTTCAATATTTATTTTATAATTTGTTTTTGAACATTTTTAATACTCTGTGAGCAACAATTGAGCGAATCACTAATCTGATGCTCAAGAAGAAGATTGTACACTCTTTGTTTTGATTACAAATTTGAATTTTATAAACAAACCATGCGTTTTCGGCCTTTATTTAAATTATTTTAGATATCAATTGTTGCCTAAAGTATATAAACGTTTCTATTATAAGTTCATTCAATGTAATACCTTTACACGAATATTAAATGGATTTATTAAACCTAATACCTGGTTGACAATCAAAACAAATGGTGTACATTCTTTTTCTTCAGGCTGAAAATGTCTCAAATTAGTAAGTCGGAAGTGAAATAGGTTTTGTAGAGTTTTGATTATAAAATTTTTTAAAAGCATATAAAATTAAAAATATGCTACCAAATTCGATGCGGTTTGCAGTAAAATGATAAGAAACATTAGCCTCGTTAAATAAAGCAATAAAAATATTTGCTTGGAGGGGACCTTTAAGGAACTTTTTAACTTTCTCCAGATTTATACTGTAGATGATGAAAAATAATTTTCATAGTATTTAAGAATAATTATAATACTTATATTCTAATATGAATATCATAGTATATGCACAATAGTAAATTGCTATCTTATTTGAAAAAATCTAAAAACCGGTGTCCCGACGGCAGAGGGTGAGTTTTCTACGACATAGTCACTTAAGCCCGTATTACACTGTGGCGCTCGCCATAGCGGTGTTGTCTCTCTCTACAGATATGGCGCTCACCATTCTTAAAATTGCTATTACACTAGACGAGTCGATATGGCGGTGATCGTGCATTGAAACTTAGGGAAAATTGAAAAATTTACTATGAAATGAATCGTACCAATAAAACTCGATTTCATCACGAATATATATTCAGTTAATTAGCTTTTTGATAGTAGTGTGAAACAATTCCATGCGTATATATTAAAAAGTTTAATTCCATTGATTGTATGGCAGCACTGGACACTACACAGAAGCGTTCATTTTTTTTTGTATCGCGCAGTAGCCGTACAAAGTCTTAAATAACTTTTAAAATGAAACAAAATACTTTTTCCACTACTTCAAATCTCTTTAGCAGGCTTCAGTGACAATTTCATCACCTCTAAAACAGTGGCGGTGTTGGTTCTATCGCGTAGTGAGCGATCACAATTTCGTGGTGCTCGCCAAGACATTTTTCGCTATTAGAGAGAAAAGGGGCGGAGTTAGAGAGAAAAATAACAAAACTGTGGCGACCGCCATGGCGAGCGCTACAGTGTAATACGGGCTTTACAGTCAGAGCCGTTATAGAAGATAATAGACGTCTAACCATAAATTGAAGTAGACTACATACAGAACGGCTTCAATGAAACAGAACACAAATTTTACGAGTCAGTAGAAGTTTGTTGTTAAAGTTGTCACCTGCAGCAACTCTGATTTCGATGAGTTCCCTCTTGCAGCCGATTGGCAAAGTTCCTTCACACCTATATCCCATTAGTGTTTGTGTAAATTAATCACACCCTGTTATTATTAATGTAATAGCCACGGGTTCTCTTTCCAAGTTATTTTTTTGTTTATTTGGTACCAAGTTATATTGGTAATTGTAGCAAATGGATATCATATTAAGTTCTAAATCTGTTCGGCGCTTAATTTGGAATATCCTGACGTGGCTATTTTTTTCTTTATTTTATTATTTATTATTGTTATTATTAGTGAAAGGTGAAACACTCAACCTAAAACGTTTGACCCAAATTGTAAGTTTAACTACTAGGTAGATCGGTAACAATGCTAATGTAGGATTTATTCACAGAGCCATTGACTGATTTACTATTTTATTAGAGACTATAGGTATAGAGTAGTCTGTGATTAGAGTACACATAATTTAAACCATTATGTGTATTTATTAACCTTATTCTTTTTGTGTGAAGAATTGATTATCAATTTGACAAATATCGTAAATAGTAAATTAAACAGATTGATTTTAGTCTTTGGACAAACAATAAAGCACGTGAATAAATGACCGCTCAAAAAAAAAAAAAAAAAAAAAAAACACGCTACCAAGTTAAATAAGAAGAATTAAACTTTTTGAAATATTTGAATAAAAAGCCAAAAAAAAAAATAAAAACGAAATAATCCCCGGTGTAACCCATAATATATGTACATCATAACTTTTTCAGGTGCGATAGATAGAAATAATCTCATAGTAAATAACTTACCTTAAAAGTATTTTCAATATGTCCCACCTGCATGAATTGCGACGAAAAAATGCAACTGAAAACGACTAACCAATTTAACAAAGTAACTCCTAAAATATTTTCTATACCAATATAAATGAAAGTAAGAGTTTCCTTGAAGCTTATTCGATTGTCATAAATTTGAGACATACTAAGAGGCTAAGAGCTGGGTATAACAAATAAACATTGATTTATTAAATAAAATACTTACATACAGCACAGAGGAAGAAAATAATCCATATATAGGGCCCAGAGTCTAATTTGGAGAGAACATCGTCTAGTTTTGCTGCCATTGTTACCACAATACCACTTATTTCTATATTAAATCTATACTACTTAATTAATCACTACACAAATATGAAAAAACACAGTAATTCTCAGTCATCTGTATATCCGTTATCGCACTTCTCACCGCCATGAACATATCTGAATGAAATATAACAAGCTATTCATGAATATCGAATATATGTCATGGCACTTGTCATTCTCGTATCATTCGAGAACAGAATGACACGACTGTTGGTTCAAGTGGCTATATGACTGTACGTAAATACAGTCATATGTACGTTTTGCTTATGTCAAAAATCGTACCTCGCATTAACTTAGAAATTGTTCTTAAAGTGTGTGTGTAGGGGGGGGGGGGGGGGACTCCGCTTTAAGTCGTCCTGTTATAAAAATGGGGTCTACTTAGCTGGGTCTGCCTGTATTAGATCTGTTGTTTGTAATGTAATTGTGAAAGTATTGTACTTCAAAAAGTTTTATTTAACTAATGTTCAATAGCCACGTACGAAACTATGAATAAAATGAATTTGAATTTACGTAAAATAGTTACAGATCACCTTTTAATTATTTAACAGTTATATAATATAGTCAAATAGTATTTTAAAAAATCACTTATCTCCGTAATTGAAAAAGTATGGTTATTTAGTTTAACCTAACCAACAATAATAGACCACCAAAGTGAAGTGATTTGGGTTCCTTCTTAGGTTATCGGCGAAATATTCCTATGTTATTCGTACGGGAGAAAAAGTAGGTGGTAAAACATCCCTTACAATTGACTATTTACTTACGCTTGGAAAATTCTACGTCAATATTTCGATACCTAATATCAAAACGGATTCATTGATGAAAAGTTCATTAAAATGTGTATTCAAATAAAAAGTTACGAGCAATTTAATAAGAAATGACGTCAATTAAGAGACAAATACGTAAATTAGGTAACCTGTACAACATAGTTTTACGCAAGAAATTTGAAAGATTGGTTACCAAAATGAAATAACGTAAAGTTCTCTCAGTTTTGGGAGTATATTCTATTATTGAAGTAATTTTATTTATATTATAACTGTTTTATCTAAGAATAGGATTCAGAAACCTAAGTATTTGGTTTATGTATTATTACAAGATTAAAGATATAATATAATACAAAATAACTAGTTAGTTTCAAAACATGATATCAATCATATCACTATGATAATTATATTTATTCTAATTAATATAAGATAAAATAATATATAATAACTAGTTTCAAAATTTGATTACCTAACAAGGTATATTTTATTAGTTAAGAGGTAGGTTCACCGTA
Organism: Caprella mutica; assembly: GCA_947561585.1. Taxonomy (NCBI): domain Eukaryota; kingdom Metazoa; phylum Arthropoda; class Malacostraca; order Amphipoda; family Caprellidae; genus Caprella; species Caprella mutica. Next base: position 33,272 of record CANNZV010003877.1, on the reverse strand, counting down.
CCTAGTTTCCCCATACCTAGTTCGGTCTCAGAATCCTATCCTAAGATAGAATGGGTATAAAGTAAATTAAATTACTTCAATAATAAGTTATACTCCTGAAACTGAGAGAACTTAACGTTATTTGGTAACCAATCTTTCAAATTTCTCGCGTAAAAATATACCTTTTGAGCGGAGCGAAGAAGCTCCTATTTGTTAGCAATAGAGTCCTGAGTTAAACATATTCCTTGTGCCGTTGGACTTTGATTATATTCCCATTTTATCACAATTTTGCAATTTTAGGCAATAATTGTCACTTTTTCGTGTTTTTAGTTATTAAACTTTCTCAATTCGACAATCTCCATGTCACTATGCCATTTGGTTCGTGAGTTTATGTGTGAATTAGCGTGCCTGCAATGCGACACTCAAGCCCCGCCCATCTGCATGGAAGCTACCAGCTCTAATCACTCGGTATGTTCATTACGGCGACACCGAATTTATCAGAGTGGGGAAGGAGGTGGTTAGATATGTTTAACTCAGGATTCTATTGCTAACAAATAGGAGCTTTTTCGCTCCGCTCAAAAGGTATATTTGTTAGCAATACGAGTCCTGAGTTAAACATATTCCTTGTGCCATACTTTTCCAACAAGCCGAAGGTAATTGGAAGGAGGCACTCAGATTAATGAGGAAAAAATTTTATAGTTAAGATGTGAATATTCAAAAGGCTATATATATATATGTTCAATATTTTTAATAAAACATATACAATATATTTCCATTTATTATTTTGAAATAAACATACCAAACATAATTTCCTTTTTGAACAGTGAAACAAATATATTATCAATGTTACAAAAAATTTCAATCTTCATGTGGCCCGAAGAATTTTTCTTCCTGCCACACAAAGTGGTAATTTATCCTCTACATTAACACAATATGTGTTGATGAATGGATTGGGAGAAGACCAAAAGTCATTCTTCAGTATATCACTCAGATTGGCACCTCTGGACCAGCTAGCACTAAAAGCGAATTTCCTGAGATCGTGAGGTCGTCCTTGTAAACTACCATCTATTTTACTGATAGCTTTTGTAATCCAGTAGTGAATGCGACCACCAGCCAAGGGTTTACCGGATGTTGGGTGGACAAACAGGTGGCCATGATGATCGTTCTCCTGAGTTATTGATATATATTGAGATATAGCATGCGCAGGACAAAGAGGATGGTTGTTCCCTAGTTTAGGGAAGGACACCGGTGGGGGACTCTTCAAGTGAGTTTGATTTTGAAGAGGAAATTTGTACGCAAAGGTATAGTGATGCTAGAGTTAGTTTTTACTATACCAATTCTTGACATAGCATGTAGCTCCGATGATCTATTCCCACTAGCAAGTGCTGTGAGGAATAGGGCCTTGTATAGTTTCATCTCTGTTGATGACTGTGCCCTGAACTCCTTGCATGCTAATCGTTCAAGAGCACGATTTAGAGACCACTTCGGAATTTTCTGTTGTATTGGAGGATTTTGTAGGAATAAACTTTTAATTAGCAAAGAAAAGTCTCTATCCTTAAAATTGACTCCGAAAGCCTCGCTTATTGGCCAAGCGAGGGAGCTCTTATAACTCAAAACTGTTCTTGGAGATAGATCAAGTTTATCATGCACATGCAACAAAAAGAACAAAATAGTCCTTTTTGTGATTGTCATTGCGTTGTCGGGAAGCCAAAACTTGAAGGCTTTCAATGAAGCTTCGGCCTGCTTTGTGGAAGACTTTCTGTAGGCCTGAATTAAATTTGCTGTAATGACTTTACTTCTAGTTTTCGCAAGAATTTTAGTCAAAAACAAAATGCGGTCCATTTTTCGAATCCACTGCATGAAGACCGCACGTCTCGACCTTGTACTCTTTGAAGCAATGACCCTCTTATGTGCACATGTTCTGTAGATCTGTTGTACAGTTCTGTGAACCACACAGCTGTTGGTTGCCATGGGGCTATGAATATTCCGTTCCCCCTGTAAGTCCGTAGCTTCGGTAGTATCTGAATTATCATTGCAACTGGGGGGAAGATGTATATGTCTGACCAGGTGTTCCAATCCACTGCTAGTACATTGGTTCCCTCCGCCTGCGGATGTTGAAATGGTTAAATGAACTTTGGAAGTTGGGAATTGAGGGGTGTTGCTATCAAATCTATGCTCAAATGACCGTACCAATTTTGAACTTTCTTGAACACATGTCGTGGCAAGCACCACTCTGTTGATAGAGGAGCAGTCCGGCTCAGAGTGTCGGCCACTACGTTCAATTTCGATGGAATTCGAGTGGCAGAGAGAAATATTCTCTTCGCTTGGCAGAGATTGATTAGAAGCTTCACCTCTTGCAGAAGAGAAAGATATTTGGATCGACCCTTTGCTATGGTGAATCTTGCTACTTCGTTGTCTATGTACAAAAGAAGGTTGCAATTGTTTATGTTGAGAGTTTTGATAGCTAGGGATACTGCCAATAGTTCCAAGTAATTTATGTGTTCTCTGGCTAGTTCCTTGGACCACTTGCCTTGTGCTGTCTTTTTTGAATCGTAGAGCGCTCCCCATCCTTTCGATGATGCGTCCGTCCAAAGAAAGGTTCGTGGGAGGTTTGTAGCAAATTGGGGTATGACATCCCATATGGAACTGTTTGTCCATGGCCACAAGGCCTGTTTTAGTGGATGAGGTAATTGAACCTCTAGGTCCCTGTTGCAAGATTCTGCAATCAGTCCAGCCTGAGCTATGGGCTGGAGCATAGGACTTAAGTTTTGGTGCACTTGGCAAGCGAAGTTCAACATTCCCAAGAATGCTTCCCATTGACGGCGGGTTACCCATTGAGAATGAAGAAGCGACCGAGCAGTGCCGTTTATTTGTTTCTTCTTCTGTTCTGGCATCATCCAGTGACCAGAGATGCCTTGCCAAACTATACCTAGCCACTCCAATTCTGTTGACGGTCTTAAGTTTTATTTCTCTTGGTTTATTGTGAAACCTAACTTTTGCAATAGATTCATAGTTAGTTTGAGGTTTATTGATAGTTGATCCGTTGAATGATGCCACAGTAACCAATCGTCTAGGTATGCTGCAGCATTCACTCCTTGCTGATGCAATAATCCGAGAGGCCATGACAGGACTTTCGTGAATATGTATGGTGCTGGGCTCAGTCCTTTGTAAAAAAATGCCAGATATTTGTGAAGATTTCTGCGCATGGGTATATGAGTGTAAGTATCGGTCAGGTCCAAAGAAGTCATATGCACTGGTGGAGTTATTATCTTCGATACTGTTATGTGGTTTGTCATTTTGAATGGGGTTGACTCTATGAACTTGTTTAATGGACTCAAGTCTAGTATGAGTCTGAGAGATCCGTCCTTTTTGGGTACGGTGAAAATATGCGCTAGGAAACATGGTTGTTCTTCTGCTACCTAGATTACATTGTTTATCAGCCACTTTTCTATTAATTGTGCTAAATGTGGCTGATGTTGTGTTCTTGATGGAAGAGTAAGAGGAGGTGGATTGTTGAGCCAGCTCCAGTGGTATCCTCTTCTTACTGTATTGTAAATTTCCTGCGGAGCTGATTTCCAGAAATTTGAAAATTCCAGTAACCGCGCTCCTGTTTCAGGCCTTGATGTTATTTGGTTGTTTGCGTCTAGTCCTGGATCCCTTAGAGACCTTTGGATTTGATTGATTAGATTTCTGGTAATCTGGATTTGATTCTTCTCTATTTGGCTTGTTTGAGAAACTTGTTCGGTTGTACCGTTTGAATTTTGTTGCTGTGAACCTTGAACCAGCTTGTCTGTAAGGTTGGCTAGTACTTGGCTGTTTTTGAAATTGGATCCAGGGTGGTGGAACTCTTTTGAATGTATTGGATGAGATAGAGGCATTCTTGTCATTTGATCGAAAGGGCTCCACAGTAGCGGTTTTATTAAAATTGGAGGCTTTATGTTTTGACCGTGATTTTATCGTGTTAAGATCATTATCTAGGCGTATGCCACTTGCATTGCGGATAGATGAGGGCTTTGAACGGGCTTCCAGTAATAATTGACTGGCCTTTCGCAATGTTTCATCCGAGAAGAGATCCTTGCACAGTAATGAATCCTCCAATAAGGTGTTTCTGATGACAATGGGTTCGATGCGACCGACGACATATTTCCTTATCTTCAACTTCTTACGAATGGCCAATTTGGCTTGGTCCATAAGGAAACTTAGCAGAGAATCTTTGCTAAGCGCAATGAATTCAGACATGTGTTTTAAATTGTCTTGCATTGGAATGCCTAAGCCTGGCTCTTGCTTCAAAAATACATTTGGAAGGTTAGCATAGTAATTGAGTGAATCAACAGCAAAATTGTTCACTTCGTAATTTTGCCATAATAACCTCGTCATTTCGCGAAAATCTTCCTCATCTGCCAGAGTTTGAACATCTTTGTGTTCTTTAAACAAACTAACTAGGTCCTTGTACTTAGTTGATTTTTGTCTTTGTGGCAGCTTGGGTACATTCAAATAATCGGCTAATCCTGAAGGTTCCGAAAGCAGAGTGAAGATACCTGAAGGGCGTGAGAAAACCTCCTCCTTTAGAATCTTGGCTTCTACATACTTGAGCGTTTCCAAAACAGTAACGTTATACGTTGACATTTGGAGTCCTTTAGGAGTATCTGCTCCAGGATGGAGTTTAGTTACTTGTCTCAAGCTATTAGTAAATAAGCTAGCAACTTTGGAAAATACTTGACGAGTTGATTCTGGTACAACTTCGTTTGTGCTATGCAAGTAACATCCTTTACATATGAAGGGACGAAAAAATGGATGAATGTGCTGACCCATGCTTGTAGTTTTTATTTGAAAATATAGATTAGTCTTCTCGTTGGAACTCACCTTGACAGTTTTCTGATCTACTGGCAAGGATATTACTTGATGATATTCGCCTCTCGTCGTTAATTGAGGGATATCATTCCACATTTCATACTTAATACTCCTGCCGAAGTAATATCTATGATTATGGGCTTTTAGCTTATCATTCATCAAAGGCTCCCAGGATTGCGGACCCTTGGTGAATTGTTCGGCAAGAATTTCACCAGCTTTTTATGTAGAAAATGTTTGTGAGATTGACCAATGGGTAGCACATTCTCAGCCTCTGAATCAGAATCGAGGACAATTTCGTCTGAGAGTTCAGTAGAGTTACTTTCCAGATCTTCCCCATCTGAAGTTGGGGGATTGGACATGTTATTGTTTGTGTCAATTTGTGGTGTAATGCTTACTGAAGGGGTATTACAAATGCTGCTATTCTTGGAGTTTGAGACACTGTCTTCAATAGGTTCTCTATTCTCGATTAGATGCCTCAAACCTGGAACATTTAGAAGTCGCAAAAAAATTGTAGATATTATTTCTTCTTTGTCGATCTGAACAGTAGCTGAACGTTGGTTCTGACCAATCTCAGAATACAGAAATGAGTTTGGTCGTGCCTCCGGTACGTATGAAGAACCGGTATTGTGATTGTTATCCATTACAACCCCTTGATTTCCACCTCTTGGTGTGGAATCATTGATATATGATTGGTCAGAGAAGGACATACTCCACTGATTATTTCCTTGTAAGTTGGATGGTTGATGAATCTCCCTATTACTATAGGGAATAGTAGTGAGAGGTGTTGGGACGTAAATAGGCAATGAACTCAAGCTGGAGCTGCACATGGTGCGATCATAGTGTTGGTTTGGAGGATTTTCTAAACGCATTCGCTTAGTGGCGTTTTGTAGAGGCGTGTCAACACGTGTCTCCGTTTGTTCAAGGTGAGTATTAGTTAGTGCTTCCATCATGATACTGTCAACTATATTGCTAAGATCATTCGAGGTGGACCGAGTAGACCCGTGTGAGGTAATTACTGGGTCTGCAATTAACAGGGATGATTCAACACTTGTGAAGTCGCTGGCAGAATTTTTTAATTCCTCTTCTGAAAATTCTCTTGGCAACCAGTCGCTCTTGGTGTTCTCAATCTGTAAATATAATTACAATTAGACCAACTTCAATGAGTACATATATGGTAGAATTAGCAGAATAGTTCAGTTCAATGAAAACATGATATTTACCCAGACAAATGAAGAACAGTCAGCTTTTGAAGATTTACTACTGTTTCTCCTGGTAGCCGGTAAATTGCTCGAAAACAATTGCTCGAAAGACAATTGCTCGAAAACAATTGCTCGAAAAACAATTGCTCGAAAGAACAATTGCTCGAAAGACAATTGCTCGAACGAACAATTGCTCGAATGAACAATTGCTCGAATTATCAAATTGCTAGAATGAACAAAATTGCTCGAACTACAAAATTGCACAGTTTTCGATTTTATAAAAGTCAGTTATTCATGAAGTGGAGCTGCACCTAACAATCCTTGTTTCTTTTTAGTAATTGATCATTAATCATTCTATAAATGATTTTAATCATTACTCATTCTGCATAACCTTTTTTTTAGACCGTTTGTATCATCTCGTATGAAACATGTGAATTGGAATCATGTGGTGAATCACTACTATTCATGTTTTTTTATCATAAAACCCGAATACCTATTTATTACTAGCCTATCAGTATGTGGCACCTTAATAGGTGAAATAGCTCAAAGTTTAAATAAATCTAAAAAAAAAATTCGGGTTTTATGATAAAAATACATAAATAGTACTGATTCACCACATGATTCCAATTCACATGTTACATACGAGATGACAAAAACGGTCTAAAAAAAGATTAAGCAGAATGAGTAATAATTAAAATCATTTATAGAATGATTAATGATCAGTTACTTAAAGAAACAAAGATTGTTAGGCGCAGCTCCACTTCATGAATAACTGACTTTTTTAAAATCGAAAACTGTGCAATTTCGTAATTCGAACAATTTTGTTCATTCTAGCAATTTGATAATTCGAGCAATTGTTCATTCGAGCAATTGTTCATTCGAGCAATTGTTTTTCGAGCAATTGTCTTTCGAGCAATTGTTCTTCCGAGCAATTATTGTTCATTCGAGCAATTGTTTTTCGAGCAATTGTTTTCGAGCAATTGTCTTTCGAGCAATTGTTTTCAAGCAATTTACCTAGAACCGTTTCTCCTAAGTTGTACATAGGTCTCCTCCCACCTTCGCCAAGCTGATATGCATGGTATTTGGATATCGCTTTCTTGGAACATATTGGACAAGAAAAAGGTGCATGCTGAACACTCTGAGGGATCGTAAGGCTTTGGTTTCCCTTTTGTGCATTTGGAGCACCTATCACAGGGATGGTTGATAGTGTTCGATACAATGGACTTCTTGTACCAAGAGGAGTGTTTGCACCTGAAGTCCTTTAATTGGCAAGTCGACATTTTGACGATCCGAGTGAGAGTAAACTGTTAGCACAACGAAAGGAAAATAAAAATTAGACATCCTTGTTAGGTGTGCAATTAACATGTTATATCCGTTGAATAGTTTTGAAAATGTACAAACACGTAGACAAATGGTAGCTTATGATTGTATAAAGCACCAATAAGTTTCCAATAATTGAGAGAAGGTGCCAAAATACAAACTTCAGCTCAAGAATTGGGAGTTTGGAATAGATCATATAGACATTGCTGTTGTATTCTATGCTGATTGTATAACTGTCTTGATTATAGACAGGTTAAACATCCGAATACGTTCATCGATAATAGCTAGAACTAAAGCAATTATTCTGCAATTAAACGAGGTGGGATATGGAATTCTAGGTTATCAACAGTATATCAATGAAATGGTCATAACTCAAATGCGTTCCGAGATTGATTAATTAATCAGGAGCAATGAGTTAACACTCATGAACAGAGGAATATATATTTCTCATACTGGATTAGAATACCTATCAAAGCACTATTGAATTTCTCAAACCAAACAAGGGGGAATTTTTTACGTAGGTAGGTATCAACAGTATATAATTGAAATGTTGACCATCCGATCTGCTTTTGGTGAGTAATTAATTAGGTATAAAATACCTAATTCTCTTTTAACCAAAATGCACGGGATAACGTTTCATTTAACCACTTGATAAAAACTACCGTGTAATAAAATCATTTAAAAAATCTATAGATAGATAAATTAAAGTACCCAATGCATTTGTAACAAAGAAAAGCAATGTGCAATTCTTAAACCAAAAAGCGCGGGAAAAATATTTCACGTAGCAAGGTATTTATCAACAGTATAGGTATTATTTGAAATGTGGACCACCCAAATTGCATTTGGAGAGTAATTAATTAGGTATAAAAAATCTAATTCTCTTTTCACCAAAATGCACGGGATAACATTTCATAAAACCACTATATAAAAACTAGGTACCTTGTAATAAAATCATTAAAAATATCTAGGAATAATTAGATAAATTAAACCACCCAAAGCGTTTGAAGAATATAGAAAAGCAAAATACAATTCTTGAACCAAACAGCACGGGGGAACATTTTAAATAGGTAGGCATCAACAGTAAAAATTTTGAAATGTTGACCACCCAATCTGCGTTTGTTTGAAGAGTAATTAATTAGGTAGAAACTACCTAACTCTCTTTCAACCAAAGTGCACGGGATAACATTTCATATACTGGATAAGAACTACCTAAATATAAAATGAAGTTAATTGGGAAAAAAAAACTCTTAAAGACAAATGTATATGGAATAAAAAGCTCTCTACCAGTTAAACTCATCACTCACCAGTGATGCGTAGTTGAATTGCTGGTAGAAGAATACTGGCTAACCTCTCTGCACGAGATGTAAAGCCGTAATGAACATACGTCATACCGAGTGATTAGAGCTGGTAGCTTCCATGCAGATGGGCGGGGCTTGAGTGTCGCATTGCAGCCACGCTAATTCACACACAAACTCACGAACCAAATGGCATAGTGACATGGAGATTGTCGAATTGAGAAAGTTTAATAACTAAAAACAAGAAAAAGTGACAATTATTGCCTAAAATTGCAAATTATGATAAAATGGGAATAAAATCAAAGTCTAACGGCACAAGGAATATGTTTAACTCAGGACTGGTATTGCTAACAAATATGTTGTACAGGTTACCTAATTTACGGATTTGTCTCTTAATTGACGTCGTTTCTAATTAAATTGCTCGTAACTCGTTTATTTGAATACATATTTATTTGAACTTTTTATAAATGAATGCGTTTAGATATTAGGTATCGAAAAATCGACTTAGAATTTTCCAAGCGTAAGTAAATAGTCAATTGTAAGGGATGTTTTACAACCTATTTTTTCTCCCGTACGAATAACATAGGAATATTTCGCAGATAATCTAAGAAGGAACCCAAATCACTTCACTTTGGTGGTCTATTCCACATTTTCGATACCATAAGAAAAAAACTATATAATCACTATAATTCAAGAGCTATTTTAAATGGTATTCATGATAACTGCAGGTATCATTGATACCAATTAAAATGAAATCTTACCCAAAGTTATTAATAATTAATTTAGGAGCTAATTTTTTTACAAATAATATTTTCCCATTCACTCGGAATTTGTATGGAAAGCTAAATTAAGTTACCACGTTATGAAAAATACTTGACATATCGAATTGCATATTAATTGGTGATATTCTTGAGTTGCCCCAAGTCCTTTTTTGTAAAATATGTTACTACTATAATATTTTTCCTTAGATTAGTTCGTAGAGTACAGTAGAGCTCCTCTATTGTGAACCATCCTATATAATGGAACCCTGTATAGTGAACAACCACGTGTAATGAACGTGTTTTTTTTAGTCTGCCATAAAATATCCATTATAGTTTTTTATATATATTTCTAAGAAGTAAGTTCTGCATAGCGAATTAGTTTTAGTTTATTTGTGAGAAATTATGTACCCTGTGTAATGAAATAATATTTTTAAAAGAACAGCATGTATAATAATGTTATTAATTTTTTATTACAGAACAGGTATCTTTATGAAATTTGGGTAAATTACATGTGTCTAATGAATTAAAGTATTAGAAGAAGAAATGCTTTACAGTTACATGAAAAACGTGATATAATTAAAAAACTAGACAATGATGTAAATTTTGAATAACTTTCGCAAAATTACAGCTTCTACTTTATACATTATGATTTGAGCCTGTTTGGTCATTAAACCTCTTATAATTTGAGTAAAAGTGAACTATTTGAATTTAAGACTATTGTTATGTATAGTTTGTGTAGTGTGCCATAAAATAGACTTTGGTTTTCTATGAATCTCTTGCCACGTTTAATGAACTAACACTCTATAGTTAACTAGTTGAAGTTCACTATAGAGGAGTTCTACTTAAATAATGTTGTTATGATATGAAAGAAGTAAAATAATTTTATTGATTTAATATAGACTAAGCTATTAACAATATTTTAGTATTGCAAAAATTTCGAATTTACTAAGACGTTATCAATTCAATATTACCCCAGCAAACATGAATGTATCTATTCGATGTCTAAACGACTCTGTATTACTTCTCTTCCGACATCGAATACCAGTAACAAATTAGACATGGTGACATCAAGTAGACATCAATCCGATATTCGTTTGCACCGCTAAACCGCATAATATCAAGTATATTTGGCATTGAAGCGGTACCGTTATAACAGCGTTGAATAGAAAGATAAATTACGACATCTAACATACATAGGAATTCTGCATCGAACAGACGCTCAATTATATATCTAATATGCTTCGAAACGATCTCCACTTGCACCCAGTAAATAAATAAATTAAAAACTCTTACTTCAATGATATAACATACTGTACGTTTAGATGCATATCAATTTGATTAATGTTACATAATGTTATGTGTAAATTAAATGGGAAGAAATTATGTGATGTGTCCAGGTATCGTTCGTGGGTCCATTCATCCTCGTGCCTGTACCTCTGTCATGTTGCCACCGTGGATGTATTAGACTAAAAAATTTTTTTGATATTAAACGACCTGGAGATACTAAAAGATATTTTAAAGTGAATAGAACAATACAGGCAAGAACCGCTTTTATAACCAAAATCACAACTTTTTGTTATTACAAATAGTAAAGAGTTGGTCAAATTTTTATATAATTGTAACTCCTTAAATATTTCGTTCTCTATGAGTTCAAATTAAAGAAAATGTTTAGAGGCCACGACTTATAATAAAGATGAAAGCTCTGTGATGCAAGTTCAAAGTAAAGAATGCATTAATTAAAATTTGACCATAGATTAACTCTCACTCAGTAAATAGAGGTCATAATAGTTGAGTAATTAGTTTGATATTTTGACTTATATAATTGTGTTTCATTGAACAAACAGAAATTTTTTGCTCTGTGAAATATTTTTAGCAGTAGGGTATATGTTCAAAGTTATTAATAGTGTCTATATTTTCGAACACGTGATAAAGTAAAATATAATAATTAGTATTTAACTACTATTTAATTAGTAACAAAATAGCTGAGGGTATGATACCAATTGAAATAAAAGTTAAATAATGATTATTATATATAGATCTATTGAGTCCGATTACCACTTTAAGTTTATTATCTATAATGTGAATCACTGAATTTCAATCGTATTATTTGCAGCTTTTGGCACTAGGTGAAAGGTCAAGTTATCGGATATGGGGTTTTACGCAGAAAAATTATTTATGCAATGATTTTTATTTCTAAACTTGTATTTTACGTACTAGTGTTATGGATGCCAATTTAAGTAAGAATTGAATAATGATAATTATTATATTTATTTCTTACATATTCGAAAAATGTGGAACCGTCTGATAACACAGAATTTGCTCAAAATGAAACATGTTAAATAGCCCATCAACTTTTAATTATTTACGTTTAGTAGAGGTTTAACGTCTGCTTCGGAACCAAAGGCCAGGCCATGTCGCTGACGTCATAAGGAGAGGAAATACAAGGGACTGGAAGAAGCAGTCAGAAAGGAAAGTGGCTCCATGGACAAAGTCACGACGCTCATGGATGCTGAAAAGCTACTCCGTGAATGCTGTCACTTACCGAGGAATATGACAAAGATGGTCACAAGCACCTCTGGCTGCACTCAAGGATGGAAGAGGGAAATGAAGAGGTGATAGTAAATGAAGTCTACGAGCTTACCTAACACAAAATCTAAGACCTCGTACGTAATTGTAGAGCATAACCCTAGCGCTATCTCTAAAACTGCATGGAGAGTGAAAACATTATAAACAACATGATAAGCATAAAATAGACAATACATAATCCAACTTACAACAGTTTGAGTCCCAACGGACGCCATTCACCAAAGACAGCTTCAGGAACCCCTCGGGATCGTACCTTTACAACTGCCGTAGTCCCCTATAAATCTATTAATTATTGGGTATAGTTTAAAGGGAGCACAACGTACGTTATATAGAAAGGTACAATTCAATTGAATAGAAATAATTCCTATATTTCTATACGTATTGTATAACAGGAAAACAAGAGAATGAATTTCCAAATTTGAAACGATTTTTTCAAACCACGCATCAGTTTTCCCCTTTCTGGTCGAAGTATAAATTCAGATATCGTTTGGAAACAGACATGCCTACGTCAAGATGATGCTGTTAAAACCATGTATCGGTTTTCATGTTTCTACTCGAAGTGTAAATTCAGATATCATTCAGAAACATACATTCCGATATCTACTATGAGTCGAAATGGTTGCTAAGTCGATACCCACCGTTAGAGCTACGAGTTCGACAGCAAACGGCATCGAATCGACATTCATATGTTTGTTGGGACCCCATGTGTGTAATTTACTTTGTCGAACATTTTTGAGTTACAACGTTTCCCAAATACTGAAATGTTTGTTTTTATTAAATTTTCACAATGCTTCCTCAATTTATTTATATAATACTACTTGTTATGTTCTTCATTGAGCACCAGACCTTCAGTGTGGAGTTAGATTTTAACTTTTCTTTTTGAATCTATTTGATAATAATTCACAGCTTATGATTTATTTGGCAAAATGTACTAAAAATCATGAAAATCTTATTCTTCTGATATTTGAATCGCTTGGGGGCAATTGTTAATCATGTCAGAATTTGCTTAAATTTCATTAACCGTACCTTTATTTGTCATATTAACTTTATATTACTATTCCATAAGTAATATCAAAGACAATATTTGTCTTTGGTAAAATGTAAATGTTATTTTTTGGCCCATTCCAATTAGTCACAGTATCTCCTCACGAAGTAGTTCGAAAAGCCGTCAGTTGATTGCAAAACAACAGTTACAAATAGCAAATTATAGTATTTTGAAAATAAAAAAACTCTATAGTATTTTCTTTAAATAAAATTACTGTCAAAATACATAACAGATAAATTAAAAAATGATCTGCAATTATTTTAATTAAATTCATTTTTTTCAATTTCGTGGCTATTTTAATATTGGTTAAATAAAGCTTATTAAAGTATAAATATGTTAAAGTTATATTTATGTGATGTGCATAGAGCATCTCATATTTTAAACTTTTAATTTACAATTTAATAATTTGAGTAAAAATAAACGAAGAAAAATCCTCCTAGCAAAATTTCCAGAATAAACGAAATATCAATTGATTCACTAATGATTATGATATTATGGCATTAATTTGTAAATTGTAGATTATATTAAAATAGTTCGAAAATGAATTTATTATAGAAATCAAAAGGGATTTTTATGAAAAAATTATGAACCTTAAGCCTTTGTGGCTTTGATATTAACGTATAAATAATTTATCATTGAACTACATAGATTTCACTTCACTGTCAAGAAATAATTAAGGAAGAAATAACGTCTTCTCAGGACAGAAGGCGATGGATTAATGTGACTGACTATTCGAGGGCAGAAAGTTTTCTACCGCCCTATATGGAGGTGTGGCAATGGGTGTTCCGTATACAGCGCACCGTCATTGTACAATGTGCAGTGTACAGTCTGCTACAGATAAACACCTTAACTATGTATTATACAGGTCTATGACAACTGCCATGCGACAAACTGCCATGCGGGCAACTGCCAAGCGACACATTGCCATATGGACAACTGCCATACTGACAACTGTCAAGCCGACAACTGCAATGCGAAAAACTGCCATACGGACAACTGCCATGCGACAAACTGCCATGCGACAAACTACCATGCGGACAATTCTGCCATGCGACACACTGTCATGCGACAAACTGACATGCGGACAACTGTCATGTGGACAACTGCCATATAGACAACTGCCATGCGGACAACTGCCAAGCAACACACTGCCATATGGACAACTGCCATACTGACAACTGTCAAGCCGACAACTGCCATGCCGACAACTGCCATGCGACAAACTGCCATACGGACAACTGCCATGCGACAAACTGCCATGCGGACAACTGCCAAGCGACACATTGCCACATGGACAACTGCCATACTGACAACTGTCAAGCCGACAACTGCCATGCCGACAACTGCAATGCGAAAAACTGCCATACGGACAACTGCCATGCGACAAACTGCCATGCGACAAACTGCCATGCGACAAACTACCATGCGGACAATTCTGCCATGCGACACACTGTCATGCGACAAACTGACATGCGGACAACTGCCATGCGTCAAACTGCCATGTGGACAACTGCCATATAGACAACTGCCATGCGGACAACTGCCAAGCAACACACTGCCATATGGACAACTGCCATGCGACAAACTGCCATACGGACAACTGCCATGCGACAAACTGCCATGCGACAAACTACCATGCGGACAATTCTGCCATGCGACACACTGTCATGCGACAAACTGACATGCGGACAACTGCCATGCGTCAAACTGCCATGTGGACAACTGTCATATAGACAACTGCCATGTGGACAACTGCCGTGCGACAAACAGCCATACGGACAACTGCCATGCGGACAACTGCCATGCAGACAACTGCCATGCGACAAACTGCCATACGGACTACTGCCATGCGACAAACTGCCATACGGACAACTGCCATGCGACAAACTGCCATGCGACAAACTGCCATGCGGACAAATACCATGCGACTAAATGCCATGCGGACAACTACCATGCGACAAACTGCCATACGGACAACTGCCATGCAGATAACTGCCATGAGACAAACTGCCATGCCGACAATTGCCATGCGGATAACTGCCATGTGGACAACTGCCATGCGGACAACTGCCATGCGACAAACTGCCATACGGACAACTGCCATGCGGACAACAGTCATGCGGACAACTGCCATGCGTGCCATACGGTAGCCGGTAAATTGCTCGAAAACAATTGCTCGAAAGACAATTGCTCGAAAACAATTGCTCGAAAAACAATTGCTTGAATGAACAATTGCTCGAAAGAACAATTGCTCGAAAGACAATTGCTCGAAAAACAATTGCTCGAACGAACAATTGCTCGAATGAACAATTGCTCGAATTATCAAATTGCTCGAATGAACAAAATTGCTCGAATTATAAAATTGTACAGTTTTCGATTTTATAAAAGTCAGTTATTCATGAAGTGGAGCTGCACCTAACAATCCTTGTTTCTTTTTAGTAATTGATCAGTAATCATTCTATAAATGATTTTAATTATTACTCATTCTGCAGTATCTTTTTTTACACCGTTTGGGTCATCTCGTATATAACATGTGAGTTTGAATCATGTGGTGAATCACTTCTATTCATGTTTTTTATCATAAAACCCGAAAACTTATTTATTACTAGCCTATCTGTATGTGGCACCTCAATAGGTGAAATAACTCAAAGTTATGGCGAAGTTTTAATAAATCTACATTTTTTTCGGGTTTTATAGTAAATAAACATGAATAGAAGTGATACACCACATAATTCCAATTCACATGTTACATACGAGATGACACAAACGGTCAAAAAAAAAAGATTATGCAGAATGAGTAATAATTAAAACAATTTATATAATGATTAATGATCAATTACTGAAAAGAAACAAACATTATTAGGTGCAGCTCCACTTCATGAATAACTTTACAATTTTATAATTCGAGCAATTTTGTTAATTCGAGCAATTTGATAATTCGAGCAATTGTTCATTCGAGCAATTGTTCGTTCGAGCAATTGTTTTTCGAGCAATTGTCTTTCGAGCAATTGTTCTTTCGAGCAATTGTTCATTCGAGCAATTGTTTTTCGAGCAATTGTTTTCGAGCAATTGTCTTTCGAGCAATTGTTTTCGAGCAATTTACCTAGAACCGTGCCGTACGGACAACTGCCATGCTATATTTTTGGTGAACCTTTCATCGAATAAGTTGATGTGATTTATATTATTATTGTAAACTAAAATTTTAGTATATATGTAGATGTTAATTGTATAGTTAAAGAAGCATAGAAATTAATATTGTAGTAGTACTAAATTTCTTTCTTTGTTACAATCATTTTCTTTCCCATTTAACTCCTTAGATAATCAAATGATTGACAAAAAGGTTAAAATGTATAGATGTATAGCTTTCTTATCAAGTATTTCAGAATACAAAGAATAGTACAAACACAAGCTGTACAGGCTAAAATTTCCAGTCAGTGTGAGTTTGTCCTTGGACAACTCATCCACGGACATTTCGTCCATGAACAATACGTCCACGAATTGTTTTATTTTGTATTTTTAAAGAGTATACGGATACATTTTATATTATTTTTCACTATTACATTAATAGCCAGGTGTTATTATATAATATTATTTAACTGATTTAAGCCGAACGATTTCATATGAACACATAAAAAATGTTTATCTATCGATTACAGTTATAAAATTAGATATGGTAAAACAGGTTGACTGTAGGTATCATTAAGTTATTTATCTCCTATAATATTTTGCATTCATTAATGAGTTACGAATATCCAAAATATGAAATATCAGGGTACTAATAAGACTAAATCTGGAAACGTAAGAAAGATAATAAAATAATTACAATAGAGGTATATACTAATTATTTTATATGGTTTTATTATTATTCTGAAAATCGTGAACTGTTCGAAAACAAGGATGTTTATACGTTTATATAATTAAATGTAACACTAAAATGTACCAATATCTAGCTAATTCTTTTATATCATATTTAAATATCAATCAATTGTTTAGTACTTTATATATGTTGGGGGGCCCAAACCCCCCCAACCAAACCGCTAACCTAACCTTAGGTGCACTATATCTCTTCATATTTATAACATATAGTAATTTTGTTAATAAAAAATGAATGAAAATAATAATAAAATTGAATTATAGGCTATATATATTGACCGGGGGTTTTTTGCACCGGGGTTTTTTTCCTTGGGCTGTTCTTGTCCAGGGGGTTTATTGCACGGGGTTTTTTGTCGGGGGGTATATTGCACGGTTTTTTTTGACCGCGGGGGGCTTTTTTGCACGGGGGGTTATTGTCCTGTCACCGTATTTTATGTAGTCACTGTTGAAAAAAATGTCATAAAAAACTAATTTCTGAACCAATATTGCTTCTAATAAGCTAACCTGAGTAATAATATTGATGTTTATGGTAGTTATTGTTAAAATACACCGCAAAAATTGTAGTTATTGTAAATATAGGAGAAAAGTCTCCATTTTCCATGTTTATGTAGGTACTACAATAACTTTGAGACTTGCCTCGCTATTATTACAGATTATATTAGACCAGGGTACAATGAAAGCGAGTCCTGCCTGCATATCATTAAAATAAATTATTCAGTTTTTTATTTGAAGATTGCGATAAGAATTAAGGCAAAGACCACAAATTTTGAATTACCATCGAAAAAAGGTGTTTTCTACTTTTCTATTGCAGAATATATATAAATAATATATAGCAAACAATATGTACTCATTATAATTATAATACAAAATAAAGCATTTCGTGAACGAAATGTCCGTGCACGACTGGGAATATATGAGTTAAATAAAATTTTGATTTGTTATTAGTATAATAACAAATTTAATAAAACATGTATCAGAAATAATTATTCAAATAATTTGACACTTTTCAAATATTTATAAGACATGTAATGCATGGATTTCCGATCAGTTGGAGCTGGAAACAAAGAAACGATAGAAAAATAAATTCAAATTTCAAAGTTACAGTTCAAAGTGTTCTTTGTAAGAAATTTTCAACTTGGTATATAATTACTACTTCAGTTTCTAATCCTGAATCTAGCGGCAAAGTTTGTTCTTATAAATAAAAAATATTAATCAATCCAATGAAAAGTTAATAAATAAAAAGATGCAAAATCACACTCAATGGAAATTTTTGCCTGTAAAGCCTGTTTTTGTACTATTGTTTGTATTCTGAAATGTTTGAAAAGAAAGTTTTGCATCTATAGATTTTAACCTTCTTGTTAACCATAATTATAACAAAGAAATAAGTTTAGAATACTTCAACTTTTAATTCTGAATAGACCGTCAAAATTAATTTATATACTTCTTCATGCACAATTTCGGACTATACAATTAAAATTATTATTCTTAATTTTTGGGTGAAATAATAATATACTTCACATCAAATCAATTCCCTGAAAGGTTCACCAAAACTAAAATTGTAATATATTGCATGGAAGTTGTCCGTACACCGTACTATACATACATAATTATAGGCTTAACAAGTTGCATTATAACATTGGGTCACAATATCATCAGTTACAATATTCCATTTTTTTAAACTGAAAACAAATTAGAAAACAAAGAAATATCATTAATAACTTATATCAATTGATGCCAATTAATTGACAACAAGTTGATCGTGTATAGACGCCTTAAATTATTTTTTTACTTTTTAATTGTGAGACCCAATATTCAGTCAAGTCCCTCCCCCCTTTTGCGGGAGGTGGTTGGTCCCTATATCTTCCGTAAATTTCGAGATTTAACTGTATAAATTGAAGTTAAAAATACATTAATGTTGATCTTTCCGAACTTGGTCTTCTGTCAAATTGTAACTTATCCTAATAAGTAGAAAAAATAGTGATTTCGTTAAATTGATAAAATTATTTCTTTATAGAACCTATATCTTTCCTGTGTCTCTCTTTTAATTGAATATTGGAAATTAACTGTTTAATCATAGTAGCGGTAACTAGCCGCCAGAATTTCCGAGAATGGTGCATCTTATTGTTGAAAGATATCTTAATTCTTAGGTACAACTAACACACATGTACTGAGCAACCGTAGTGATGTCGCCATACGTCATAACAGTCACTTAACCCATTCCAAGCGGCAGTAGGTGAATGGAATTCGTCAAAAATAAAAATCGTCTATATATAGTCACCGCTGCTATTGACTGTCTTCAATTTCAACTACACTATTTAATTACGCCGCTAAATCATGGAGTCAGATGAGCGTCTATATATAGAAGTGCCGCTTGTTGGCTATACATAGAGTCTATAAATAGACTGTGCCGCTTGTTTGTGGAGTCACATATGAGTTTTGTATTGTTATTCATATAGTTGAACTAAAGATATAAAAAAGTGAGCATTTTTAAGTAGCATAAATTGAATTAGTTACTTTTATTCGTATACAATTCAAAATAGTTATCCTTTATTTCATCAGAAAGAAAAATCGTTGCATATTTCCATTGACTATGGAACAAAATACACTACACATAAATTTTATTACTCATGACTCAAAGAAAAAATAAATGGAGAAATGAAATTAACTTGATCAATTGAACAATCAACATATAACAAAATAATATATATGTTATAAGAACAAAAAGTACTGATATCAACCTACTCCTAGACAGGTAGCTGTTCTTCAGTGTGATGCAACTTGAAGCAAGGTGTTACACAAAGAGACACATCACAAGCATCACAAGAATAAACCTTTTTATGGAGATAACAGTATTTGCATCTACGCTGCAATGGTTTTGAAGATGCATCTTCAGGATTACTGTAAGTTACAACTGGAAAATGTCTTCCAGT
This sequence comes from Caprella mutica, assembly GCA_947561585.1. Lineage (NCBI taxonomy): Eukaryota > Metazoa > Arthropoda > Malacostraca > Amphipoda > Caprellidae > Caprella > Caprella mutica. The sequence continues at coordinate 13,433 of CANNZV010003877.1, read as the reverse complement.
AAGCCGCATTGGACAGTTTTCCAATCTAATTCTGTCTGTTTTTTTCTCCAGTAAACATCTTCACTGTGTTTCTCGAGTATCTCTTTGACAAGTTGTACTTTGAGGTCATTCATTGTTTTAGTCCCGCAATTACGTTTATAAATACAATGTGAATTTAGAACAGAAATCTCAATTAGCCAAAGGAATATCTTCTTGTAGTACTTTTTTTACATGCATTTGACAATTACATGTATTTACACGTTTATTTACACGGCCCTAGAAGCACTAGCTTTTCCGGACCTGAATGGTTCCTTACTTTGTTCCAGTGTTTAATTATTACCGTGTAATTTAACAGTTTATATATTGTGAGGTAACATTCTGTTTCAATAAATTAATAAATATACTCGTCATATTTCTAAACACCGTTTATAAAACAATAAATTAGTGACTATAAATAGCCGCTCCGCTAAATTAGACTAATTTTCAGAACGTCTATAAATAGTTAGGCCGCTTGAAATGGGTTAATTATAAAGGGAAAATGTACTTGTTACTTGGGAATTACAATCCCGCAAATCTATGCCTGTAGAGTGCTAGGACAATTCATCTCCGATTGAAAATATAATTCATATCAAATTGTTTAATGAACATTTAAAGAACAATAAACAGTTTAGAGGGATTCCGCTTGTGACCGCAGCGGTTTAGTAGCAGCCACCTCGCCCGTGTGACAAGGCAAAGGCCATGTCATCTGACCTTGCAGACGACGTCAATAACAGAAGTGCAACGTGCTACAGTATCAATTTTTTTAGCAAAGATCAGTTTTTTCTAAAAACACAATTAAATCTCTATAGGAAATTTATGGACTCTGGAAATGTTAATGACAAACCAAGATTCGGAAGATTGAAAAAAACGCGAACAGAAAATGTAATTGACAGAGTTTCTGTAAGAGTTGCAAATAATCCTAAAACTTCCACCAGAAAACGTTCATCTCAATTTTCAATTTCTCGAACGACATAACAACGCATTCTGAAAAAGGAATTGAATTCTTAACTATTCTGATTGCTTTCTTCGTTTGTGCGAAGATCCTCTTTCATGGACACCATCATCATCTCTGATGAAGCTCACATCACTTATCTGGCCATGTAAATAGACATAATTCCACAAATTGGAGCGATAAGAATCCACAAGAAATCCAAGAAATACCACTGCATTCTCTCCGTGTGACTGTATGGTGGAGTAACTGCTTCAACTGTTCTTGGTCCTTACTTTTTGGAAAGTGTCGGCGTAACTGAAACAGTCACTGGTGAAAGGTACTGAACGATGATAAGAGAATTTCTTATTCCAGAACTCGAGAAGCAGAATTCACACAATAGTATTTGGTTTCAACAGGATGGAGCCCCAGCCAATACGGCAAGAGACACTCTAACATTGTTAAGAGATTTCTTTCTAAATCATTTAATTTCACGATTTGGAAACATCCATGCAGTGGTCCTATCGTTCTTCAGATTTGACCCCATGCGACTGGTTCTTGTAGGGCTACCTCAAGGCACGAGTTTATGGAACAAATCCAACAAATTTACAAGAACTCAAAAACAACATTTCATCTGAAATAGCTCAACTCTCGTCAGATACATTAAGGAGCGTTATGGAAGCAACAAAGAAAAGAGCCCTAATTTGTCAAAACAACTGTGGAGTCCATTTAAAGGATATTATATTTAAAACATAGTGTTGATAATCTATAAAAATGTTATTCTTTCCAATAAAACAAGTTTCAACTTTCTAGCGTTCATAGTTTTCTTTTTATTAACAAATTTAAAGGGTAAGTTACTTCTGGGCCACCCTGTATTAAATTAATTGAAATGTATTCTGTAACTATTTTAAGAGAATTATAATTAATTTTATTTACAATTTCGTGGCTATTTAATATTGGTTGAATAAACTTTTTAAAGTACAATATGATAAAGTTACATTGATTTTTTTATATTTATGTATTTATATTGCATTTTAAACTTTTAATTTACAATTTACCAATTTGAACCTAGAAATTTACAATCTGAGGGAATAATTCCACTCAGGAAAAATCTGCCTGGTAAAAATTCCACTGTCCAATTTCCTAGAACCGTTCACTAAGTGTAAGTTAAATCAAATAATTATTTATTGGTCAATTATATGTATCATGCACTACTACATTACCAACAACTGATCAAATATAATTAGGTATAATCTTTGCCACTTGAACCTACAGTCGTATCACTTATACTTAGAGAGTTCTAGAGATAAGTGATACAGAGTAAGCTGAATATATTTAGCTTCTCATTTTATCATTAAATCAAAACTGTTGTGCCTGTGACATACATTCGATATTCGTGTAAATTCCTTCATTTCATTGAGATTTCATCGACTTTTTGTAATGCTGTGAAAGTTGGGAAAGCAGATGACTGATAATTTATTCGTGTTTCATATTTGTATGGTGATTAACTTAATCGAGTAACCATTAGTAATATAGATTAATTGATTTATAGAATATTAAGAAATAGTGCAGACTATGGCAGCAAAACTAGACGATGTTCTCTCCAAATTAGACTCTGGGCCCTATATATGGATTATTTTCTTCCTCTGTGCTGTATGTAAGTAGTTTATTATATCAATGTTTATTTTAAAAATATTTAGGTTTTTCATTTCATTTACAGATATATCCCGCTCTTATTACGTCTCAGACTTATGACAATTGAAAAAGTGTGGGACATGTTTCACTTTTATTTCCCTGGTATAAAAAATATTTTTTGATTAACTTTGGTAAGTCCTTTTCAGTTAAGCTGTTTTCGCCGTAACTTATGCAGGTGGGATGGATTCAAAATAATTTTATTTAAGTTTAACTGCTAACAACCAACCAAATTACCATATAAATTCCTAAAATAGTATTTATTCCAGGAGTAATAGAAGCGAAACACGTCCCACACTTATTCGTTAGTCATTAGTCATGAGACGTAATAAGAGCGGGTATATCTCATTAATCTAATCAAATTTACTGTAAGAATTATGTTAAAAAATGAAGGTCCTTATGTTTTAGAAAACTATATTTTACAAATATGATAACAATTTACGGTAAACTCCTAGTTAACATCTGCTCTGATGCTAAATAGGAACCTGGTATATATTGCACGATTTCTAGTTAAGATCAGCACATATCGAAGCTGATGTAAACTAGGAACCCTTTATATTACACATATATTCTGTCTTTAATATAAATATCACTACTAATTATTATATGTATCATTTCTATATCCTTACGACAGCACTCTGTCAAATCAATCCAAATTTTACTCTTAAAATTGGCCTCATCAAATTAAAATTTAGCCATTGAATATAAATGACTGCTGAAAATTATGAAGATTGCTCGACTTCAATTTTTAAATTGAATCATCTGGACAATGAAGACAATGCTCCGAATTTCGTAAAAGACCAAAGAATTCTTCGGAGTCGTAAATGTAGTCGTTGTGTAGAAGAAACATCTTTGTTAATCCTATATCTTCAGTGTTCTATACATTTCGCACTTCCTAGTCTCTATACATTTCATCAGCTTTTCAAGTGCTGATGCTAACGAGGAACCGTTGGATTTACCAGATTCCTATTTTGCATCTGTGCTGATGTTAACTAGGAGTTTACCCAATTTACTAATGTGCACAATATAATAATCATATGAAAATATAAGTATTTTAGTTATTGATATACACTATAAATTTTTTCCTCACCTACAACAAGAATCCAGAGAGTTCCTTCAAAACAACTATCGCACATTCAGAGAAGGTGACGAGATCTGATAATGTATTCTGCATTTGCACTTAAATAGTTACAATCAATTTTTATTATTTAATTATTTGAAATAACAATAAAATTTCGTACTTGACTACATAAAATATTAGAAATCAGCACTAATTAAAATTACCGCCAATTCAGCAACCTCTTTAACCCGTATTACAAATTAGCAGTCCCGTCATCGATAAGAGAACAGTGTTGCCGTTCAACTTGAGTAAATACATATATACGACTCATAGAGTACCAGTTCTAGGTGCGGTTATATCATGCCTTAGTGAGGATTAAATATTGACTCATTAGTACGTAATTAAAATATGATTGAGGAATAGAAGAAACCTATTTTCTCTATTAATACTACATGCATTTTAAAAACTATAGTTTAAATGGTAATCTTTATTGCATAGAAAAAAATGACACAGTAATCACATTAATATTTTATTTACCTCTAAAGAAATAAATGTTTCAAAAATATACGCTCATATCAATATTACTAGTTGCCCTATATTTAGACACCAAATTTTAATAATTCATCACACTGCATTTACTACTCATCCTTAAAACTGATCCTTCCTTGTTAGTAATAAAAAACTAGCTCCAAAAATTATCAAGCCAAAATGTTACACTAGATATAAATAATTTTTAAAAAATAAACTCGTAACTTACCCTAGTCAGCTAGGTACCTAATATGTAAAAATGAAATTGACTTACCCTAGTCAGCTAGGTACCTAATATGTAAAAATGAAATTATATATAACTAATCAAATTGGCACTTAAATCCAAATATTTATTTAAATTAACTTACAAACATTTCAATCAAAATAAATAAACTAGACTACTAAACATATAATTCAATCAATCATATATCTAAAATGGAAATAATTGTCAAATGTACCCTATAGGCTATTTATCACTAATATTCATCCAAATAACAGTCGCTAACACTTCGATTCTATGTAGTGTTCGCAGAAAAATTTGTCCAACATGCTGAAAATCATTGACAGTTTGAATTCTTGCGATTGAAAACAAATTTGTCTGCCATTTCGCGGACAAATTTGTTCGCGAACACAAAATTTAAGAGAAAAATTGGCATTAGTCGGAGCGTCTGGACGAACCTTCACTCTGGGCTAAAACTGTACATTTGGACAGAACATGTAGTATTTAAAACAAATTAAGTTAATGATACCGAAGTTTCATCATCCACTTAGGGGGTGTTTTCGGTGGAATGCATTCGATGGCCTCGGCTTTCCTGAGTGCTGATATGAACCATTGGTGTCACACCCCTGCACTGATGAAGACAAACTGGACAGTGGAGCAGAAGAAGAATTTATCTATCCCATGGTATGGGTGATTGAAAACAATATTGAAACATTAAAGGATGAAGTTTAGTGTCTTCTAAATTATAATAATTCATGTAATTAAAACACTAAGAGTAAAGAAATTTTCAGGATTTCTTATGAGAAAGGCTACTCCTCGTGTTCGATGTACAGCCTCAACTACTCGGCTCTCAGTGGCTTATCCTTCAGTGAAGCCATGCGTTATGTAACTACCAATGAGACTATTGCTTGCGTGTCTTGGGACTACGATAGGAGTGTCATGAAGTCCTCAGTCGTTAGTGAGGTAAGAAATAAACTTTGATGAGGGTTTCTTTTTTTAAATTCCGTATTTTTTTTAAATTCCTGTTTTTCTAGAAGTCCTGATTTTTTTTTTTGAATCACGGATTTTTCTTTCGTTTTTATTTTGCTCGAAATTTCGTTTTTTATATAATTGTAAATGTTATGTAAACCGGATATTTTTTGTAATATCGCATATTCTTGAAATCCTGGAAGAGATAACTGATATGTAAAATAGTATCATTACGAATATATGCCAATATGTACAATCTCGAGAATGAACCCAGCGTGTGTTAATATCTTCATTTTTTTATTATACTAATATGTGTGCATCGGGGGCACATACATACCGTGAGCCAGGTTATTAAACAATCTTGAAGTGTGCAGTACAATAAACTAGCGATTTATGTGGACAGTTTCAAAGTAATCGTCCTTTCTTTTTCCCACTTAATTTCGCTTGTACCTACTAGCTTTTCTCGCTTTTCCATTCGTTTTTAATCTTTATTTCATTCGAGAACAAAATAAAAAACTTTCTTGAACGCAGAGTATAGGCGTACAAACACACGTACATACCTGGCCGCACATACGCACGCACTAGCTGTGACTGTATATAAAGCGGCGAGTCACACAGAGTAACTTCATATTGTTCTCGCCACAGACCAGTAAAGTAGAAGATGTCCCAATACAGTCATTTTAAAAATCTAGCGACTGATGGCACGTCAAATGGTAAGTGCGTGACGTTTCAATCATTCTTACTACATTCGCTATTGCATTATTTCTGATGTTATTATTAGGTATATTTTATGATATCTCCTAATGCGAAAATTATATTTTTGTGATAGTAAATGTTCATATTCCTTTATTGTTTCAAAATATTCATATATAATCTCATAATTCATTTTTCTTTTATTTGAACTTGTTCCGTTTGTTGTTCACTGTTCACGCCAAAAACCAAACATTCCGCTGCAGAGTGTGGGAAGAAGAGGTTGTCTGCAATTATTGCTCTCGAAATTACAACAGTCGTTAATCTTATAGAGTTGTGTGTATACTTCAAACTATTTCAACAAATGCGTACTTATAACTTCATAGTGTTATAAATCTATTAGTTTTAAAATAACAGCTGAAATCTTGGGACAGATAACTACCTTGGGTAATAATATCGAATTACCGGTCAGTTCCATCTTCGGTCATATAAGAAAAAAACTATACTTTAATAATTATTTAATTTTTATTTAATTGGTATCAATGATACTTGCATGTATCATGGATACTAACTAAAATAAAAATTAAATAATTATTAAAATAACTATTTTTCTTATATTACCGAAGATGTGGAACTGACCGATAATTCGGAACTTATCCTAACTACCTAGGTAGATACGTGACCATTAACATTTTAAATAATCATTAAAGTGCTTACTCTTATCCCTAACTATTTTTCACTAATCAGTGATGCCAATTGATGTTCAATAATATATGTTATAAATATACCTTTCAAATAATTTTTTTTTTAATTAACCTACTGTGAAAATAATTTATTTGGTGTGGTAAATCATTATGTATACTGTATAGTATATAATGGTCTTTACTGTTAATAAGAAAGGGTGGGAAAAATTGTATATTATAGAAAATGTTCACTATATTATATAATAAATGGAAACTATATTACATTACTGCAATTATGATTAAAATAGTCCATCAAATTCAAAATCGTTTTTGGTTAAGTCTCCCCTCAAAAATGAACATCATAGAAAACGAGCAATATTTGAATTAGTCCCCCCCCCCTATTAACTTCCAATTTCAGTGACATCACGCACCTACCGTCTCTGATTGGTTCTCATTTTCCCGCGGTCTCTCTCCACTCAAATTATTGTGCAGTGGTGTCCACGCAGTATTGGAACATCTACTTTACTGGTCTGTGTTCTCGCTCTACTAGAGGTAACACGAGTGGTGTGTCTGCTCTCCGTAACTCTTCGCTTGGAACTTTTAAGATGTTTTACGATCATCTTACGACGTAATTACGATCTTTTTAAGACGTTTTTACGAATTCTTCAGAAGTAGTTTTACGATCTTTTTAAGACGTTTTACGAATTCCTTAGAAGTAGTTTTACCATCTTTTTGAGACGTTTTACGAAATCATTGGGAAGCAGTTTTACGACTGCTCAACAATAGAGACACATCATTATATGTATAATAATTCTCAATATATTAACAATATTAGCTCTTCATTCTTTATAGTGGGATTTGGTCTGTGAGAGACATTACTTAAAGTCACTCGTACAGAGCGTCTTCATGGCTGGTGTACTGATGTCATCTCCCATCAGTTTTACGAGTAAATCAAACCATGCGTTTCCTAAAGTATTGCCAGTACTTTATGATAGGGCATTAATTACGCTCTAGTTTTCGTAAAAACTATCGTAAATGCCTAGCTACCTTAAATTTTATGCTTGTACCATTTTATCTTCGGCAGCTTTATGCTGTAGCTCTTCAACTTCACTTAGTTTTCTTCTGTTGCAGATTAAATCATTTATCAACTATAATGTCGGATACTTGTGTATCATGTGTTCCTTTTGAGCATAAATGCGTAAAACACGCAATATGTTTCAAGAACTATAATTACGATCCTACCATATGTCATATATGTGTGGAACTACTGAAAGATGTTGAGTCTGAAGACTCTTCACTCTCATTTGCGGCCATTGCAAAATTTAAGACTTGGTTCTCAAAAATGAGAACCGTCAGAGTCAATAACAATTTCTGTACCAAGGAGGAGGGTTACTCATTTTGGGTAGAAAACTTAACCTCTTTACTTGTGTTCATTGTAATTATGATTATTCATAAAATGCAATTAATTGCAATATAAGGGATATATATCTATATGCTTATATTTAAATTTTCTTTTGGTAGATCTCTGAGGCTACTGAAACCAAATTTGCTGCTCTCATCCCTAGACATCAGTATGACAGATCTGATATTAAACAGTCTAGCTCTTCAGCTGTTAACATCGAAGGGATGCCTGGGGAATTTGAATTAAATTCCCCTTTTAATTCATTATCGACTAACCAGACAGCAGAGGTTAAGGAACGACAGCCAAACTCTTCTTCAGATAATCATCTCATCATCAAGGGAATAGAGAATCTGGCCAATTCTATGAAAGAGATGATTGCACTTCAATTCTCCCTCCAGTCACAACCACAATCTAGAGCACCAGTATGCGAAAGACCACCGGATACAGATTTTGAATCCGGTCAAGAATCTGAAGAAACTGATTTCAGTGCTGAATCAGAAAATGAATCTGTGATTAAAACTCAAAATGAAGACACTTCTTCAATTGTGTATATTGCTCCAGATGATGCAAAGGTTTTCTTCGAAGAAAATAATGCATATATTGTGGTGTATAACAATATAGTTATTAGACCATATGATATCAAACTTATCGATTGTAATAACAGACCATGGTCTTTTTCTGTGCAGAGAGGGATCACTCCTTCAGAAAATTTCCAAGCTTTGATTAATGCAAGTTCATCAGATCTGAACCATAGATCAAGTTCAATAAACTGGTCCTCCTTGTTTAAAAATGCACAGCCTTTGTTCGATAAACATATCAAAGAGCTAACTAAATGGCAACCTGGTTCCGATTCTTCCCCTTCATTCATCTGTGAGAAGTTCAATAATGACTTCCAAGCATTAGCAGATAAATTGTCGAAAGGCGAACAATTTAAGGACAAAGGTCCCGCACTGAAACTTAATGGAGAGAATTCTAACCTCCTGCAGTATCTTCAGGCACCAGCAGTTGTTTCCAAAGATATAAAACGTGGAATGACACTTTCAACAGGTCTTGGCTCATTCAATTCCAGCGATTCTAATGGTGATCTCCAATGTAGACAAAAAGCCTTGAAAGCCTTTACAATTCTTGAAACCATTTCAACAACTCGAATTGCACTGGCAGAGATTGTTAATCTCTCTGCTAACCATTCAATTCATGATCGAGATAAGAAAACGCTACAGAAGAAAGAGCAAAGCACCTAACTTCAATGCTACTCTCTGAGGCATTCAAGTCTAGGATGGATATCAGGAAAAAGATTCTGGGTAATTTGCAACCATTAGAACTGAGGAAAACTCTCCAAGAGTCTTCTCTTCTTTGCTCCTCTGTTTTTCCTGAGCAATCCATGATATCTGCAGATGAACTCGCCACTAAGGCATATCATACAACATATAAACCTGCCTATGATAACCTTTCAAAACCTGGAACATCCACGGGTAATCGAGGTGGTTATAAACGTACCTCAACTTTTTCTGATCCAACAGTAAGGAAGAAAAACCGTGTTTCTTATAATTTCAATAGATACGAACCACATAAAAATAACATCGATCACAAAACTACCTTTGATCGTAGAACCGGTGGTGAACATTCTAAGCGATTCCCTGTAGGGTCAATTGATAGACAGCCATTTCGTAAATCATCTGCTAGAAACACCGCAATTACAGCCAAAAGTAAGCAGAGACATACCTCAAATTATTGACGCCAAGCCAGGAGCAAGGCTCAGAGGATTTTCAGAGAAGTGGATAGGATCATCAAATTCTGTTCACACTACAATAAAAAGGGGTTTCCATTGGAAATGGATAAACAAACCTCCTGCACTTCACTTGCCAATTCACTCAATGACATCACAAGAAATTCAAACTGCTGTTTCAAATATATTAAAGAAAATGCTATCATTCAAGTCGTAGATCAACTTTGCTTCCAGTCTCGAATATTTCTTGTACCAAAGAATTCAGGCGGAGACAGACTGATTATAATAGATCTCAATTCATTGAATCAACATATTTTTGCTCAAAAGTTCAAAATGACAAACCATTCCACCGTAAAGAAAGTACTCCAACCTCCGGTGTGGTTAACTACTCTAGACATCAGCGATGCCTACTTACATGTACTGATCAGGGAAAATCTACAAAAGTACCTTGCTTTCAGTTGCAACGGTCAGCTATACTTCTTCCAAGCACTCCCTTTCGGGCTGAATGTCGGTCCACATTTGTTCACTACTATCCTAAGATGGCCTCTTTCTCTTTTGCATCAGGAGGGAATACAAGTAGTTGCATATATAGACGACTTGATCATATGGGACAACACTCGTCAAAAGACAATGATCAGCACCACCCGTACTATAGAGACTTTGACCAACGTGGGATTTTGTCTGAATTACAAAAAATCAGAATTGATACCAACCTAGAATCTCACCTGGCTGGGGATAGAGTGGAATGGCCATTCAGGAGAATGGAATATTCCTCTGGAACGACGCCAACGAATTGTCACGGAAGCAACAGCTCTTCAGACTCTGAATCGAACAAAACGCAGACGTTGGGAAGCTTTCATCGGACTAATAGCATTTGCTTGTCAAATACACAGAAATTTGAGGTGCCTATTCTACCCATTAGCCAAACCTCAATTGATTTCTTCATCGAAAGAAAGAGATCTACTGAAAGTGTTACCAGTCCAACTAAAACTGCATTAAAACCTTGGACTCGGATAAACTTGATGCAAAAGCCTGTGTTTTTCTGCCCCCCTTCCCCAGAAATCATTCTGTGGACAGACAGCTCGTTAGTAGGATGGGGAGCAGTACTGGAAAACAACAATACTGCCCAGGGGAAGTGGAGTCAAGAAGAGAGATTAATGCACATAAATCTATTAGAAATTCGTGCAGTTCTATATGCTATACGCTCGTTTCTTCTAACGAATCTTCATATTCAACTACAGATAGACAACGAGACAGCGAGATTCGCAAGCAGCAAAGGAGGGTCTCGTTCTCAGAGTGTTCTCTCAGAAGTGAAAATTCTAACCGAAGAATGTTTTCAGAGGAAAATATTCTTAACAGCAAAGAGGATTCCAAGTCACATGAATGTGATGGCAGATTCTCTAAGCAGGGATACTCCGATAGCCACGGAATGGCAACTTCCAAAACATCTATTTCAGAAAATACTGTCCTGGCACGGTCCATTGGAAATAGACATGATGGCTACTCCACTGAATTCCCAACTTCCCAGGTTCATAGCTCCATTTTTTCATCCAAAAGCAGAAGGGACAAACGTCCTAACAGTGGATTGGAACAGATGGAAACAGATTTATCTCTTTCCTCCCAAAAACTTCCTTCCTCAATTGATGACAAAACTCCACGTGTACAAATTCCACGGAGTGATAATAGTTCCTTGGAATCCTGCAGCTCCGTGGTTCTAAACAATTTTACAACGGAGCATAGACCATCTACACATCAAATCCCCATTAGTGCAATGGGTGCAAGGAGAGTTAATACAATCAGACTCAAGAAGCTTAGAAAAATGGGTCGCATTCAGTTTTTAGCGCACATGTGGAAAAATTTGTACGGACGTTCTGCTGCTTCAATGTTGTGTAAAGCTCACAGACCATCCACTATTAGACAGACTGAGTCAGCATGGAAGTGCTTTCAATATTGGCTACCGAACACAGTAACAGTATTGAGGAAGAGACACTTGTTAGAGTTTCTCATTTATCTACAAAGAGAAAAGAAATTATCTCCTAAAACTATTCTTGGTTATCGTAATTCACTTTCATTACCAATACGTTTAGCTTTTAAAATAAACTCGAACAGTGAACACTTTACATTGTTAACAAGATCTCAATTCATTGCAAAACCGCCAAGAAATAAGATCATTCCTCAGTGGAGTCTAAATCACGTCTTGGAAACTTTTTCTGCTCCTCGTTTCAAGAACAAGTCTGCAGGTTCTAGAGATCTATTCTTGAAAAGCCTTTTTTTGATTGCTTTGGCTACTGGAAATAGAGTTTCCGAGCTAGCTTCAGCATCTAGGATTGGGGTAATTATCTCTGATGACGAAGTGGAGATCTCTGTAAGGCATAATTTCCTCTTCAAGAACCAAGAGCTCGGCAGATCACCACCTCCAATTGTGTTTCCTGCTCTCGGACCACTTCATCCACTATGTCCCAGAGCTGTTATGGTCGAGTACTTGAAGAAGACTTCAGAGCTGTCTCACAATGGACACATTTTTCTTCATCCTTCAACCGGAAAGCCTTTGACTGCAGGGCGCCTTTCTTACTGGTTGACAGTTGCTATTAGGCTGTCAGATTCCTCCTTAAAAGCCAAATGTCATGATGTTCGGAAAATAAGTTTCAGTACAGCTTGGACTACAGGGGTTCCTTTAGACCATATAGTTAAAAATGGTTTTTGGAAATCTCCGAATGTTTTCATTAACATATATCTTGTGACAACAGAAGCCCCGAATCTATCATGTGTGGCGGGCAGATCAGTAGTTATTGAACAAAAGTCTTAATTATTAGCTATATGATTTTCTCATGTTGATGTTATGTTGTAAAGGACTAGAATTTGTGTTTCTACTATCATTATTATTTCTGTATGAATTAATGGCATTTATTTCAGTAGCTATAGATAGCTTCATTAAAAGTTTTTTGGTTTGTAGCATTACAGTACAATGCTTAAAGTGTTCCAATATTATTTGAATAGTTATACCATTCTTTTATTCACCTTTATAAATATGTAATATTTAGTTTTCAACTTTATTTCATATCGTCTTCCCTCCACCTTTTATACCTAAGGGCATGGTGGTATGAAAGCTAGTAGGTACAAGCGAAATTAAGTGGGAAAAAGATACAGATTGACGCAGGAAAGCGTTCCTCTTTTTCCTGCTTAATGAGCTTGTACCTACTGGGGCCTCCTCCTCCCCGAAGACGATAACCCTTAATTGAGGTGTCGCTCGAAATATGAAGTTACTCTGTGTGACTCGCCGCCTTATATACAGTCACAGCTAGTGCGTGCGTATGTGCGGCCAGGTATGTACGTGTGTTTGTACGCCTATACTGTGCGTTCAAGTAAGTTTTTTATTTTGTTCTCGAATGAAATAAAGATTAAAAATGAATGGAAAAGCGAGAAAAGCTAGTAGGTACAAGCTCATTAAGCAGGAAAAAGAGGAACGCTTTCCTGCGTCAATCTGTATATTTCTT
>CANNZV010003876.1:67218-97125 GCA_947561585.1 Caprella mutica | reverse complement strand
CTCTTAACAGATTATCAAAATAAATGCAAAAAAGTAAACGAATAAAACTGTTTTTAGAAAATCTCTAGGTTTGATAGTTTGTAAAATATACTAGTTTGAAAATAGATTTCCTTTTTTTTGTGCCACCCTGCATAAAGGGGCCTTTACACGGTAAATGCTCAGTGCCACTTTGTGGTGACACTGCTCTATGCCACGCCCACTTTGCTACTTGCCCCACCCTTTTTGGCAAAACTTGGTGGTGACCAAGCTATCGCTCTGAGAGCGAACGCTCACCACAAAGTGCCACTGTCTGTCAGTAGCGATTGCCAGACAATCAACAACCCCTTTCATTGGCCTAGTGGAAGAGCACCCATGCCTATGGAAAATAAAATCTAAAGATTATAAAGATAAAACACTAACAGCGTTAGTGTTTACTAGCATATTAGATGCTAACCACGATACTAAAGTGTCAGTGCCCACCAAAGCACATTCTGCTCGTGTAAAGGCGCTGAGCTAATTGGTGGGCAGTGTGGTGAAAAAAGTGTGGTGAATAGTGGCACTGAACAGTGCTCGTGTAAAGGCCCCTTAACAGTTAACTAAAAAGAAATCAATCAAGTATTCTGTTCATAACTAATTATAAAAGAAAATTCACATTCCATTTTCACTCTTTCTTAAATTCAGTAGAAGAACAAGACTGCATTCTAACTTATCACGCATTATCGTAAATTTAATGGTAATTAGGTTCATAGGTTTAGTTTTAGGTCCCTAATGTTTTTTTATGGTAATGGTATCTAGATAGCGTTATACATTTATACTATGTCTAACAGCTTTATTATAGTTTTAAAAATTTCAAGATCCAATGGATCGTTTCTCTTCGCATTAAATTCTGAGGTTAGAAGTAAAATCACGAGAATAATTTTAATTACATGTTATGATAAAAAATATGGAACCAAATTTGAAATAGTTTGCAGTTCTGTATTAGTAACCTAGAGTTATAAAATAGGGAGAATAGAGTAGTACAAATAGAGTTATATTTAAATAAGAGAGGAGGGGACCTTCAAAACTCACAATAAGTTTTCTGTTTATTAACCATCGCAGTTTCTGGCAATATGGTTGACAAAGAAGTTACAAATCTACTTTTTACTCAGGAAATTGGCTCCATGAAAATTACTCTGCCACCATTTCTATTCAGTGGCACTGGTGATGGAATTGGAAAAAAGATACACAAGAACTGAGGACTTCTTTAACAAATGGAAGAGGAAAGTGAAGTAATTATAAATTTTACCCCAAAATTTAAGATTTTGCAATTGAAAGAATAACCACTTCACTAGGGTTAAATTGATATTGTGCTTCATAATTGAATAAAATTTATAAAATCACATAGCAATCGACAATTTTCGATATATTCCTTCAGTCCAGCCCATCTTGGCAGACAATGATCTTTGTTAAAGCTCGTCCTTTCAGTTTTCCTTTTTTATCACCTTAATTAACTCTAACACCTGATAGTTTGCAACTGCATGCTCTTCAGAATGCCACATAATTGTCCGTGACTATAAACGGGTTTGTGGTAGAAATAGTCCATACTTAATGAATGTTTGCCTCTGTGCCTTGTTGACAGTCATGGCATATGACAAAATAGTGTGAGATTGAGTTCTCTCTAAAGTGATTGGAAAAATAGATTCACTTGGTGCAAAGTTTATCCTTGGAATGAGTACACGTCTTTCATAACCATTGAAAAAATCTGGATAATAAGACTGAATAACAAAAAATCCCGAAAATCAGTCACTTTTGATGGGTCTCGGTACACTGTGGATAACAAAAAAAAAAACTCTAAAAGTCGTCAGCGGTGATTTTGTAGTGTCTGGTCATTAAATAAAACATCGTGTTTGCAGTATCATAGTTACAATATTTGTTTATATGTAATTACTGAAAACGTAACGGACGGATGGACTATCTAAAGTTCTAAACTAACTCACTCACTCACTCACTATGGAAGGAACACGTAGAATTGCAATATGATTTAACTTGTGAATAAATTACCTCCGCAAATTTGCATAAGGTCATATTTTACTCGGCATTTATTTATTTATCATCTTATTCGCGTAACTGAAAAATTGTTCAACCAAATTGCCTTAAATTTGGTGAAACGATTGGTTAATGTCCAGTGACCTGCTGGTAGAATTATGGGAGAGACACGGTGAAAGGTCAAGGTCATGCTCATTTATAACTGAAAAAGCATTGAACCATATTGCATGAAACTTGGTGGGACGATTAGTCAATATACAGGAACCATTCTATTAGATCAAGGCCATTTATCACTTAATAACTCAAAAAGTGTTCAGCCAAATTGTCTGAAATTGGTCAATGTCCAGAAACTTTCTGGTAGAATTTTGGGAGCGATCCGGTCAAAGCAAAGGTCAAGGTCATCTATAACTCAATAACTCAAAAAGTATTGAACCATATTGCATGAAACTCGGTGGGACGATTGGTCATTATCCAGTTTAAAGTTTATTAGATTTTAGGAGAGAACGAGCCAAAGCAGCGGCGAAGGCGTGCGCTCTACCGAGTACACGTAATTTAGTTTTAACTTGTTTTCAATGGAAAAATAATCGCATTTTAAACAAACTAAAAATACTCTATTATCTATACTAATAATTTCCGTGATGTTTTTATTCATTTATTTATTTATATATTTTTTTATTTATTTGGGGTCCGCTTTTACACGACGGGTATCAAACATGAAAAATGTAACTATGATACGCATGGGAATATATTGATTTGATATTTAAATTCCTTTGTTTTTAATCAATTTTTAAATGTATTTTATTTATAAAATGAATTATTAAACTATGCAGAAAATTGAATTCACTAAAAGTATCCTAATAATGGGGAATAAACTTGTATTGATGATGACCCGTTATGTTTAACGGGAAAGTACACTAGTTCATAATATATCCCTATAATTTTTACAGTCACATTAATGGCCCCGACACTTTCAGGACCAAATGAACCTTTTCCTCTTTTACTTCGGGATTGAATCTCAGTCGGAAGCGCTAACTTAGAGGCTTAAATTCTTCGTAAAAGATAGTCCAAAGTTGGAATAAGATTTTACAACTTGGAATTAGCCTCCAGATTCCTGGAGAGACCTGGAAGAGAAAAATGACTGAAGTTGAGGCCGTAGAAGTTAGAGACTGGATGTGTGGTGGGAATTATTTCCGCATATAATTACAACAATGTGACCTGCATTGAAATTCTACGGAGTTGGAAATGCATCTCTGATTTCTCCTGATATTGAATGGCGTGAACAATGGTACATTGGTGACTGAAATAGGGATTTAACTAACTATTATATAATTTTAATTAGTAACAATCTTCTTTGTATACTGGTGTGGTGTGTCTAAATTTGTTTAACCCAGGGGTGGACAAAGGCAGCACTCAGTGCTCTTTTGGCACTCAGAGTAGCACTCGTGCCCACCAGGGATTCGGTGCTCTGTTTTCTTCCAAAGAAAATTTCGAGCTTTCAGCCATGACTGCTTTGTAAATTTCAAGGATAATAGAGAAGAGTTTGGTTAACGAATTGAAGAACAGTATATTTGTAATGTCCTTGATTCTTTGAAAGTAAATTATATCCGTTAATAAGGTATTTTTTGTTTATTGTTACAGTAGTGCCAGTGTTTGAATTTTTTACCTCTGGCTTTTTTTATCACATCAGTTATTTTTATATCTTTCATACGTTTGTCTAGGGGCACTTTTAATAAGATAGGTAGCCATTGTAAGTTACATATTATTAGTTATGTAAGATAATTGAATTATGTTTTTATTATGTATTATTTTCACATAAAAAAATGTGATTATATATCATTTATTAATACCTTTTAATGCAAATGGTAAATTGACTACCAATATTTATGTGCAAAATGTGTACCATTTTACGTACCTCACTAATATCTACCACCTCATTATAAGTACTCAGTACCCCATGCAATTAAAAAACGAGAAGAAAATGGTAAATGCACTGAGACTCCATCTTTCGGCACTGAAAAACACAACATGTGCCCACCCCTGGTTTAACCAGTTCACTAATAACAATATTGCTCATTTTTAACAGTATCTTTCTGTGGTGTAAATCGAGAAACAAAATTACGTTACATTTCAATTATGTGATAATTTTAATTTAGTTATGCATACAGGTAAATATTTTCTAGCTCACAATCTCTGTAATTAGCCTTCAATGATTGTATCATTGATGGTCTGAATTATTTTCATATAACTAAATGATATGTGTGAGAAAAATAACATTTTACTTGTTTTATACTTAGTTCAAGTGATTAGTGACATCGAATAATGAGATTAAATATTTCAAGTCCTTCTTCGGAATTCGAATCCCCGTCCTTCCTCACACTAAGTTCATACCCTAACTCGAGACATGTGTACTGTGAACATTATATCTGATAGTGCATTGTCACATTAATTTTTTTATTATAACTAAATCATTGGTAAGTTTACATAGACTTCACTCTCAAAATACAACAGTACTCTAATAATGGTAATATACCAACTAACTAATATTCGAATAGAGAAGATTATTACAAATTGAGGATGGCTAAATTATTCAAACCTCTAGAAAGTGTGCCTATGCATAACATAAGATATATGTTGTTTACATTACAGAAACATGCAATGAATAATGCATGACATTATCCCGAGACGCTCCTCAAGATTAGATCTGGCGCTGCCTCTTTACATTCATGGTTTTCTCCATAATTTCCGTATATAATTATAGTCAAGAGAAGCAGACACTTGAATTCCCTGATTTATCGATTCTTGTTATTGATGATAGTGAATTGTAGTAATATGTTTGATCCGTGTGAGAAGAATAAATAAAATTCAGAACTAACCGTATGCTCCTCGTGGACTAAGTAAAAAAAAATGTAGAAGTAGAATAAGAAGACTGTGAAAACATAAAAAAACTAAATTTCTTGCACTCGGTAGAGCGCATACTTTCGCCGCTGCTTTGGCCAGTTCTCTCCCAAAATCTAATTAATTGGTAACTGGATAACGAACAGTCGTCCCATCAAATATCAGACAATTTGGTAGAATACTTTTTTGAGTTATTGAGTTATAAGTGGCCTTGACCTTGATCTTTGACCCAATAGCTCCCAAAATCTAACAAAATAGTTAGATATATTGTATTATGACCAATCGTCCCACCAAGTTTCATGCGGAATGGTTCAATACTTTTTGAGTTATAAATGATCATGACCTTGACCTTTGATCGGGTCGCTCCCAAAATTCTACCAGCAGGTCACTGGACATTGACCAATCGCTTCACCAAATTTCAGGCAATTTGGTTGAACACTTTTTCACTTATGCGAATAACAAAATGATAAATAAATAAATACTGGGTAAAATGTAACCTTCTTGAAATTTGCGATGGTAATGATATTTATTTTATTTCACTCTAGAGTAATTGAAAATTAATTCCAGACTTCATTAATTACTTAATTTTTAAATAGATTAAAATAATTCTGTTGATTTGAAGCAATGTGGGTGCCAAAGAATATTTGTGTAAATATTAACATTACATTTTGTTCATTATATATGCCGAAAAACTTTGCATTGTCAATTATTTGAAATGATGATTGGAAATATGGAGAGGAAAGCTTTAGTTTGTTAAAGTTTCTTCTTCAATATTGTAGTATGGAGAGTATAATTAAACTTTTCATCAACTAAAGTATACATATAATTATTTATTATAGTTACTGATATATAATTTTTTGTAAACTTCTAGCACCATCAGAGAAATAAGTTTCTGTTAACCCGATAATTTGCACCACCTTAATTCTTAACTGGGGTGAATATTCTTTGCTCACGCATAAGCAAGCTATCTATAATGTGTATATAATTATATTAGCATTAACCTTTGCTATATAAACATCACACTTATCACTGGATAACTCATTAGTGTCGGCAGTGTCACGCACACTAATAAATTAAAGAGAGGAAGTGTCACGGTAACAGAAAACTGCCCCACTGACCAATATAAATCATGCACTTCTCCTCAGCTAAAATATTGTCCCGTTACTCCTTGTGAATTATCATCTACTTAGAGTAGTGTCGCGAATTATTTATTATAATTATAAATAAAATAATCCTATTCTGACCTCAGGACAATGCTCCACATAATTCACTCTGAATAATGGTTTGCTTTGAATTGGTGACGAATAACGTTGGAAAAGGAAAGTTTTTAATTGAATAAGTTTATATTTTAGACTGTGAATTTCACAGCAATAAACCTAATTACATGTGTTCTAAGTTTCTTCACATTTAAGAGAATCTTAGATTCATTTCTCTTGAAAAGTTTCTGAGACTTGGAACTGTTATCGAGAAATCTTTTCAGACCTTTCTATAGAACTTTCATACTGTTTTTCTTGCTTCTGTTAATAGAGTTCAGGTCTTACATAGAGATGTTATAGCTATGGAGTATTTTTTAGATTGCTTCTGTTAATAGAGTTCAGGTCTTACATAGAGATGTTATAGCTATGGAGTATTTTTGTAGATTGCTTCTGTTAATAGAGTTCAGGTCTTACATAGAGATGTTATAGCTATGGAGTATTTTTTTAGATTGCTTCTGTTAATAGAGTTTAGGTCTTACATAGAGATGTTATAGCTATGGAGTATTTTTGTAGATTGCTTCTGTTAATAGAGTTTAGGTCTTACATAGAGATGTTATAGCTATGGAGTATTTTTTTAGATTGCTTCTGTTAATAGAGTTCAGGTCTTACATAGAGATGTTATAGTTATGGAGTATTTTTTAGATTGCTTCTGTTAATAGAGTTTAGGTCTTACATAGAGATGTTATAGCTATGGAGTATTTTTTTAGATTGCTTCTGTTAATAGAGTTCAGGTCTTACATAGAGATGTTATAGCTATGGAGTATTTTTTTAGATTGCTTCTGTTAATAGAGTTCAGGTCTTACATAGAGATGTTATAGCTATGGAGTATTTTTGTAGATAGCTTCTGTTAATAGAGTTTAGGTCTTACATAGAGATGTTATAGCTATGGAGTATTTTTTTAGATTGCTTCTGTTAATAGAGTTCAGGTCTTACATAGTGATGTTATAGCTATGGAGTATTTTTTTAGATTGCTTCTGTTAATAGAGTTTAGGTCTTACATAGAGATGTTATAGCTATGGAGTATTTTTTTAGATTGCTTCTGTTAATAGAGTTCAGGTCTTACATAGAGATGTTATAGCTATGGAGTATTTTTTTAGATTGCTTCTGTTAATAGAGTTCAGGTCTTACATAGAGATGTTATAGCTATGGAGTATTTTTGTAGATTGCTTCTGTTAATAGAGTTTAGGTCTTACATAGAGATGTTATAGCTATGGAGAATTTTTTTAGATTGCTTCTGTTAATAGAGTTCAGTTCTTACATAGAGATGTTATAGCTATGGAGTATTTTTGTAGATTGCTTCTGTTAATAGAGTTTAGGTCTTACATAGAGATGTTATAGCTATGGAGTATTTTTGTAGATTGCTTCTGTTAATAGAGTTTAGGTCTTACATAGAGATGTTATAGCTATGGAGTATTTTTGTAGATTGCTTCTGTTAATAGAGTTCAGGTCTTACATAGAGATGTTATAGCTATGGAGTATTTTTGTAGATTGCTTCTGTTAATAGAGTTCAGGTCTTACATAGAGATGTTATAGCTATGGAGTATTTTTTAGATTGCTTCTGTTAATAGAGTTCAGGTCTTACATAGAGATGTTATAGCTATGGAGTATTTTTTAGATTGCTTCTGTTAATAGAGTTCAGGTCTTACATAGAGATGTTATAGCTATGGAGTATTTTTGTAGATTGCTTCTGTTAATAGAGTTTAGGTCTTACATATAGATGTTATAGCTATGGAGTATTTTTTAGATTGCTTCTGTTAATAGAGTTCAGGTCTTACATAGAGATGTTATAGCTATGGAGTATTTTGTAGATTGCTTCTGTTAATAGAGTTTAGGTCTTACATAGAGATGTTATAGCTATGGAGTATTTTTGTAGATTGCTTCTGTTAATAGAGTTCAGGTCTTACATAGAGATGTTATAGCTATGGAGTATTTTGTAGATTGCTTCTGTTAATAGAGTTTAGGTCTTACATAGAGATGTTATAGCTATGGAGTATTTTTTAGATTGCTTCTGTTAATAGAGTTCAGGTCTTACATAGAGATGTTATAGCTATGGAGTATTTTTTTAGATTGCTTCTGTTAATAGAGTTCAGGTCTTATTTAGAGATGTTATAGCTATGGAGTATTTTTGTAGATTTCTTCTGTTAATAGAGTTCAGGTCATACATAGAGATGTTATAGCTATGGAGTATTTTTGTAGATTGCTTCTGTTAATAGAGTTCAGGTCTTACATAGAGATGTTATAGCTATGGAGTATTTTTGTAGATTGCTTCTGTTAATAGAGTTTAGGTCTTACATAGAGATGTTATAGCTATGGAGTATTTTGTAGATTGCTTCTGTTAATAGAGTTCAGGTCTTACATAGAGATGTTATAGCTATGGAGTATTTTTGTAGATTGCTTCTGTTAATAGAGTTTAGGTCTTACATAGAGATGTTATAGCTATGGAGTATTTTGTAGATTGCTTCTGTTAATAGAGTTCAGGTCTTACATAGAGATGTTATAGCTATGGAGTATTTTTGTAGATTGCTTCTGTTAATAGAGTTCAGGTCTTACATAGAGATGTTATAACTATGGAGTATTTTTTAGATTGCTTCTGTTAATAGAGTTCAGGTCTTACATAGAGATGTTATAGCTATGGAGTATTTTGTAGATTGCTTCTGTTAATAGAGTTCAGGTCTTACATAGAGATGTTATAGCTATGGAGTATTTTGTAGATTGCTTCTGTTAATAGAGTTCAGGTCTTACATAGAGATGTTATAGCTATGGAGTATTTTGTAGATTGCTTCTGTTAATTGAGTTCAGGTCTTACATAGAGATGTTATAGCTATGGAGTATTTATTTAGATTGCTTCTGTTAATAGAGTTTAGGTCTTACATAGAGATGTTATAGCTATGGAGTATTTTTGTAGATTGTTTCTGTTAATAGAGTTTAGGTCTTACATAGAGATGTTATAGCTATGGAGTATTTTTGTAGATTGCTTCTGTTAATAGAGTTTAGGTCTTACATAGAGATGTTATAGCTATGGAGTATTTTTTAGATTGCTTCTGTTAATAGAGTTCAGGTCTTACATAGAGATGTTATAGCTATGGAGTATTTTTTTAGATTGCTTCTGTTAATAGAGTTTAGGTCTTACATAGAGATGTTATAGCTATGGAGTATTTTTTTAGATTGCTTCTGTTAATAGAGTTCAGGTCTTACATAGAGATGTTATAGCTATGGAGTATTTTTGTAGATTGCTTCTGTTAATAGAGTATAGGTCTTACATAGAGATGTTATAGCTATGAAGTATTTTCTTAGATTGCTTCTGTTAATAGAGTTCAGGTCTTACATAGAGATGTTATAGCTATGGAGTATTTTGTAGATTGCTTCTGTTAATCGAGTTCAGGTCTTACATAGAGATGTTATAGCTATGGAGTATTTTTTAGATTGCTTCTGTTAATAGAGTTCAGGTCTTACATAGAGATGTTATAGCTATGGAGTATTTTGTAGATTGCTTCTGTTAATAGAGTTCAGGTCTTACATAGAGATGTTATAGCTATGGAGTATTTTTTAGATTGCTTCTGTTAATAGAGTTCAGGTCTTACATAGAGATGTTATAGCTATGGAGTATTTTTTAGATTGCTTCTGTTAATAGAGTTCAGGTCTTACATAGAGATGTTATAGCTATGGAGTATTTTTGTAGATTGCTTCTGTTAATAGAGTTTAGGTCTTACATAGAGATGTTATAGCTATGGAGTATTTTTTAGATTGCTTCTGTTAATAGAGTTCAGGTCTTACATAGAGATGTTATAGCTATGGAGTATTTATTAGATTGCTTCTGTTAATAGAGTTCAGGTCTTACATAGAGATGTTATAGCTATGGAGTATTTTGTAGATTTCTTCTGTTAATAGAGTTCAGGTCTTACATAGAGATGTTATAGCTATGGAGTATTTTTTAGATTGCTTCTGTTAATAGAGTTCAGGTCTTACATAGAGATGTTATAGCTATGGAGTATTTTGTAGATTGCTTCTGTTAATAGAGTTCAGGTCTTACATAGAGATGTTATAGCTATGGAGTATTTTTTAGATTGCTTCTGTTAATAGAGTTCAGGTCTTACATAGAGATGTTATAGCTATGGAGTATTTTTTAGATTGCTTCTGTTAATAGAGTTCAGGTCTTACATAGAGATGGTATAGCTATGGAGTATTTTTTAGATTGCTTCTGTTAATAGAGTTCAGGTCTTACATAGAGATGTTATAGCTATGGAGTATTTTTGTAGATTGCTTCTGTTAATAGAGTTTAGGTCTTACATAGAGATGTTATAGCTATGGAGTATTTTTTAGATTGCTTCTGTTAATAGAGTTCAGATCTAGCTATGGAGTATTTTGTAGATTGCTTCTGTTAATAGAGTTCAGGTCTTACATAGAGATGTTATAGCTATGGAGTATTTCTTAGATTGCTTCTGTTAATAGAGTTCAGGTCTTACATAGAGATGTTATAGCTATGGAGTATTTTGTAGATTGCTTCTGTTAATAGAGTTCAGGTCTTACATAGAGATGTTATAGCTATGGAGTATTTTTTTAGATTGCTTCTGTTAATAGAGTTCAGGTCTTACATAGAGATGTTATAGCTATGGAGTATTTTTTGTAGATTGCTTCTGTTAATAGAGTTTAGGTCTTACATAGAGATGTTATAGCTATGGAGTATTTTTTTAGATTGCTTCTGTTAATAGAGTTAAGGTCTTACATAGAGATGTTATAGCTATGGAGTATTTTTTAGATTGCTTCTGTTAATAGATTTCAGGTCTTACATAGAGATGTTATAGCTATGGAGTATTTTTTAGATTGCTTCTGTTAATAGAGTTCAGGTCTTACATAGAGATGTTATAGCTATGGAGTATTTTTGTAGATTGCTTCTGTTAATAGAGTTTAGGTCTTACATAGAGATGTTATAGCTATGGAGTATTTTTTAGATTGCTTCTGTTAATAGAGTTCAGGTCTTACATAGAGATGTTATAGCTATGGAGTATTTTTTAGATTGCTTCTGTTAATAGAGTTCAGGTCTTACATAGAGATGTTATAGCTATGGAGTATTTTTGTAGATTGCTTCTGTTAATAGAGTTCAGGTCTTACATAGAGATGTTATAGCTATGGAGTATTTTTTAGATTGCTTCTGTTAATAGAGTTCAGGTCTTACATAGAGATGTTATAGCTATGGAGTATTTTTTAGATTGCTTCTGTTAATAGAGTTCAGGTCTAGCTATGGAGTATTTTGTAGATTGCTTCTGTTAATAGAGTTCAGGTCTTACATAGAGATGTTATAGCTATGGAGTATTTCTTAGATTGCTTCTGTTAATAGAGTTCAGGTCTTACATAGAGATGTTATAGCTATGGAGTATTTTGTAGATTGCTTCTGTTAATAGAGTTCAGGTCTTACATAGAGATGTTATAGCTATGGAGTATTTTTTTAGATTGCTTCTGTTAATAGAGTTCAGGTCTTACATAGAGATGTTATAGCTATGGAGTATTTTTTGTAGATTGCTTCTGTTAATAGAGTTTAGGTCTTACATAGAGATGTTATAGCTATGGAGTATTTTTTTAGATTGCTTCTGTTAATAGAGTTAAGGTCTTACATAGAGATGTTATAGCTATGGAGTATTTTTTAGATTGCTTCTTTTAATAGAGTTCAGGTCTTACATAGAGATGTTATAGCTATGGAGTATTTTTTAGATTGCTTCTGTTAATAGAGTTCAGGTCTTACATAGAGATGTTATAGCTATGGAGTATTTTTGTAGATTGCTTCTGTTAATAGAGTTCAGGTCTTACATAGAGATGTTATAGCTATGGAGTATTTTTTTAGACAGAGGATATAGTAACGGACTAAAATTATTTCGTACTGTAATTAGCAAAGCACTATCCGGGTACAAGACTCACTGATCACATGGAGAATATAATATTCATAAAAGTATATTATTTCTTATTTCGTTAATTATTACAAAATATTTTATATTTTTTTTATTACAATTGATTAAATTCAAAGAAATTAAAACGCAATTACTACATATAGAAGAAATCTGGTACTTGGACCTGAACCATCAGTTCTTAGTCCTGATTTAGTACACATGGCACACTGGATGGCCTAAATACTGCCTCTTCGGGGCGTCTCATCAACTGTAATCTTAAGTTGATGATTGGTATTAAAGCTATCTATGACTTGATCACCGAACTGTGCATATTTCAGTTCACTTCATAGACCATAACAAAAACCATTGTTAGCATGAGAGAACTAAAGAGCTTAACCACCTCATGCAGTGAAGGGCTCGTAGAATCGCTAACAACGCTGACTGTACATATAAGACGAAACAAATGACGTCACAACTAAATTTAGAGGTAAGGGGAAGTTTTGCTTTGGTTTCCTTGGTTGAAATGCCAGATCTGCTAAGAGGACTGGGAATGAACCAACAGCCGTCATCGAGCTGAAGCGGAAAACGCAGCTCTTGGTCAGCATTTATTACATGCAACGATAATTATCTTCCTTTCTTTAAGTTCTCTTTTAAGGAATATGCGATAATATTTATATGTACGTTTATATAACTCACCGATCTCCAAATTATATACATGAGTTGGCACTCATTTTCTCACCTCTTAACTTTTTGGATTAGCAGTTTTCTGTTTCTTATAAATCGAAAATACCATTTAACTATCCTTGAAAAAATATTAAATCGAATATTTAGAATGACTACATTTATAAATTCTCCATTCATTTCTCCTTTGTGTTTATTTTTTAATTGAGAACATTTACGCCATCATCTTCTTCAAATATTTACCTAATTTTTCTGATGAATATGCAAAGCTAAAAATAGTGAGTTTGACTGGAAAATTCCCTAAAGGTTCTCCTCTATGAATAATAAACACCGAGTGTCTTCCTGTGACTAAAAAATGACTACACTCTGATGGGTAATAACTCTTGTGCCATTTTATAGCACTGCAACAGAAACTCTGAAAACTCTTGTATTCTTCAGCACAAATAACTAACTTCTATTCAATTGTTCCTGGAATACAACCAGAATAATTTCATACTTTTATTTCAGTGATGATTCAAGTCTCACTAACCGTAACCTTGCTCTTAACATCTCGAATATTGTTCTATTGTTTCGGTGCAGTTTTACTGCACTCTACCTTCGCATTTAAACAGATCAATAGTTATAAATCTAAAGATTACAAGTAATGAATAATAAATATTAGTCAAACAGAGTTCACATTAGTTCATTATAAGGTATAATAAATTATTGAAAGCAAATAAAGTTATTCACATTTGTAGTTGTTTATTCGACGGTCATTTTTTTTGTAGTAATGTGTTATAATTGAATAATACATTGGATTATGATATTAAAGATAATCACATTGGCAATTTGATACGAAAATGTTTATATTCACATAAAAATGTAAGTGGTCGACTAACTCTCAGATGGTGAAACAATACCTACTTTTAGTCATAGCTCTGACATCATGATGATACGAATGAACTGAATTAAAAGAACTGGTTCATAGGTTGGCAAATGTCTTTCCATGAGAGAATTGACATGAACACATCTGAATCTTTAGTATACTACCAGTAATGTGACTCGCGCCTTGTCAGGTACCACTCGTTCACACACAACGGTGAGCGGACAGAGTATCGAAAGACAAAGTATCAAAAGACAGAGTATCGAAAGACAAAGTATCGAAAGACAGAGTATCGAAAGACAAAGTATCGAAAGACAAAGTATCGAAAGACAAAGTATCGAAAGACAAAGTATCGAAAGACAAAGTATCGATAGACAAAGTATCGAAAGACAAAGTATCGATAGACAAAGTATCGATAGACAGAGTATCGAAAGACAAAGTATCGATAGACAAAGTATCGAAAGACAAAGTATCGATAGACAAAGTATCGATATACAAAGTATCGAAAGACAGAGTATCGAAAGACAGAGTATCGAAAGACAAAGTATCAATAGACAAAGTATCGAAAGACAAAGTATCGATAGACAAAGTATCGAAAGACAAAGTATCGAAAGACAAAGTATCGATAGACAAAGTATCGAAAGACAAAGTATCGATAGACAAAGTATCGAAAGACAAAGTATCGATAGACAAAGTATCGAAAGACAAAGTATCGAAAGACAAAGTATCAAAAGACAGAGTATCGAAAGACAAAGTATCGAAAGACAGAGTATCGAAAGACAAAGTATCGAAAGACAAAGTATCGAAAGACAAAGTATCGAAAGACAAAGTATCGAAAGACAAAGTATCGATAGACAAAGTATCGAAAGACAAAGTATCGATAGACAAAGTATCGATAGACAGAGTATCGAAAGACAAAGTATCGATAGACAAAGTATCGAAAGACAAAGTATCGATAGACAAAGTATCGATATACAAAGTATCGAAAGACAGAGTATCGAAAGACAGAGTATCGAAAGACAAAGTATCAATAGACAAAGTATCGAAAGACAAAGTATCGATAGACAAAGTATCGAAAGACAAAGTATCGAAAGACAAAGTATCGATAGACAAAGTATCGAAAGACAAAGTATCGATAGACAAAGTATCGAAAGACAAAGTATCGATAGACAGAGTATCGAAAGACAAAGTATCGATAGACAAAGTATCGAAAGACAAAGTATCGATAGACAAAGTATCGATAGACAAAGTATCGAAAGACAAAGTATCGATAGACAAAGTATCGAAAGACAGAGTATCGAAAGACAAAGTATCGAAAGACAAAGTATCGATAGACAAAGTATCGAAAGACAAAGTATCGATAGACAAAGTATCGATAGACAAAGTATCGAAAGACATAGTATCGAAAGACAAAGTATCGAAAGACAAAGTATCGATAGACAAAGTATCGAAAGACAAAGTATCGATAGACAAAGTATCGAAAGACAGAGTATCGAAAGACAAAGTATCGAAAGACAAAGTATCGATAGACAAAGTTTCGAAAGACAAAGTATCGATAGACAAAGTATCGAAACACAGAGTATCGAAAGACAAAGTATCGAAAGACAAAGTATCGATAGACAAAGTATCGATAGACAAAGTATCGAAAGACAGAGTATCGAAAGACAAAGTATCGAAAGACAAAGTATCGAAAGACAAAGTATCGATAGACAAAGTATCGAAAGACAGAGTATCGAAAGACAAAGTATCGAAAGACAAAGTATAGAAAGACAAAGTATCGATAGACAAAGTATCGAAAGACAAAGTATCGATAGACAAAGTATCGAAAGACAAAGTATCGATAGACAAAGTATCGAAAGACAAAGTATCGATAGACAAAGTATCGAAAGACAAAGTATCGAAAGACAAAGTATCGAAAGACAAAGTATCGATAGACAAAGTATCGAAAGACAGAGTATCGAAAGACAAAGTATCGAAAGACAAAGTATAGAAAGACAAAGTATCGAAAGACAAAGTATCGAAAGACAAAGTATCGAAAGACAAAGTATCGATAGACAAAGTATCGAAAGACAAAGTATCGATAGACAAAGTATCGATAGACAAAGTATCGAAAGACAGAGTATCGAAAGACAAAGTATCGAAAGACAAAGTATCGATAGACAAAGTATCGAAAGACAAAGTATCGATAGACAAAGTATCGAAAGACAGAGTATCGAAAGACAAAGTATCGAAAGACAAAGTATCGATAGACAAAGTATCGAAAGACAAAGTATCGATAGACAAAGTATCGAAAGACAGAGTATCGAAAGACAAAGTATCGAAAGACAAAGTATCGATAGACAAAGTATCGAAAGACAAAGTATCGATAGACAAAGTATCGAAAGACAGAGTATCGAAAGACAAAGTATCGAAAGACAAAGTATCGATAGACAAAGTATCGAAAGACAGAGTATCGAAAGACAAAGTATCGAAAGACAAAGTATAGAAAGACAAAGTATCGATAGACAAAGTATCGAAAGACAAAGTATCGATAGACAAAGTATCGAAAGACAAAGTATCGATAGACAAAGTATCGAAAGACAAAGTATCGATAGACAAAGTATCGAAAGACAGAGTATCGAAAGACAAAGTATCGAAAGACAAAGTATCGATAGACAAAGTATCGAAAGACAAAGTATCGATAGACAAAGTATCGAAAGACAGAGTATCGAAAGACAAAGTATCGAAAGACAAAGTATCGATAGACAAAGTATCGAAAGACAGAGTATCGAAAGACAAAGTATCGAAAGACAAAGTATAGAAAGACAAAGTATCGATAGACAAAGTATCGAAAGACAAAGTATCGATAGACAAAGTATCGAAAGACAAAGTATCGATAGACAAAGTATCGAAAGACAAAGTATCGATAGACAAAGTATCGAAAGACAAAGTATCGAAAGACAAAGTATCGAAAGACAAAGTATCGATAGACAAAGTATCGAAAGACAGAGTATCGAAAGACAAAGTATCGAAAGACAAAGTATAGAAAGACAAAGTATCGAAAGACAGAGTATCGAAAGACAAAGTATCGAAAGACAGAGTATCGAAAGACAAAGTATCGAAAGACAAAGTATCGATAGACAAAGTATCGAAAGACAAAGTATCGATAGACAAAGTATCGAAAGACAGAGTATCGAAAGACAAAGTATCGAAAGACAAAGTATCGATAGACAAAGTATCGAAAGACAAAGTATCGATAGACAAAGTATCGAAAGACAGAGTATCGAAAGACAAAGTATCGAAAGACAAAGTATCGATAGACAAAGTATCGAAAGACAGAGTATCGAAAGACAAAGTATCGAAAGACAAAGTATAGAAAGACAAAGTATCGATAGACAAAGTATCGAAAGACAAAGTATCGATAGACAAAGTATCGAAAGACAAAGTATCGATAGACAAAGTATCGAAAGACAAAGTATCGATAGACAAAGTATCGAAAGACAAAGTATCGAAAGACAAAGTATCGAAAGACAAAGTATCGATAGACAAAGTATCGAAAGACAGAGTATCGAAAGACAAAGTATCGAAAGACAAAGTATAGAAAGACAAAGTATCGAAAGACAAAGTATCGAAAGACAAAGTATCGAAAGACAAAGTATCGAAAGACAAAGTATCGAAAGACAGAGTATCGAAAGACAAAGTATCGAAAGACAAAGTATCGAAAGACAAAGTATAGAAAGACAAAGTATCGAAAGACAAAGTATCGAAAGACAAAGTATAGAAAGACAAAGTATCGAAAGACAAAGTATCGAAAGACAAAGTATCGAAAGACAAAGTATAGAAAGACAAAGTATAGAAAGACAAAGTATCGAAAGACAAAGTATCGAAAGACAAAGTATAGAAAGACAAAGTATCGAAAGACAAAGTATCGAAAGACAAAGTATAGAAAGACAAAGTATCGAAAGACAAAGTATCGAAAGACAAAGTATAGAAAGATAAAGTATAGAAAGACAAAGTATAGAAAGACAAAGTATCGAAAGACAAAGTATAGAAAGACAAAGTATCGAAAGACAAAGTATAGAAAGACAAAGTATAGAAAGACAAAGTATCGAAAGACAAAGTATCGAAAAACAAAGTATAGAAAGACAAAGTATCGAAAGACAAAGTATAGAAAGACAAAGTATAGAAAGACAAAGTATCGAAAGACAAAGTATCGAAAGACAAAGTATCGAAAGACAAAGTATCGAAAGACAAAGTATCGAAAGACAAAGTATAGAAAGACAAAGTATAGAAAGACAAAGTATCGAAAGACAAAGTATCGAAAGACAAAGTATCGAAAGACAAAGTATAGAAAGACAAAGTATCGAAAGACAAAGTATCGAAAGACAAAGTATAGAAAGACAAAGTATAGAAAGACAAAGTATCGAAAGACAAAGTATCGAAAGACAAAGTATAGAAAGACAAAGTATCGAAAGACAAAGTATCGAAAGACAAAGTATCGAAAGACAAAGTATCGAAAGACAAAGTATCGAAAGACAAAGTATCGAAAGACAAAGTATCGAAAGACAAAGTATAGAAAGACAAAGTATCGAAAGACAAAGTATCGAAAGACAAAGTATAGAAAGACAAAGTATCGAAAGACAAAGTATCGAAAGACAAAGTATAGAAAGACAAAGTATCGAAAGACAAAGTATCGAAAGACAAAGTATCGAAAGACAAAGTATAGAAAGACAAAGTATCGAAAGACAAAGTATCGAAAGACAAAGTATCGAAAGACAAAGTATAGAAAGACAAAGTATCGAAAGACAAAGTATAGAAAGACAAAGTATCGAAAGACAAAGTATCGAAAGACAAAGTATAGAAAGACAAAGTATAGAAAGACAAAGTATAGAAAGACAAAGTATCGAAAGACAAAGTATAGAAAGACAAAGTATAGAAAGACAAAGTATCGAAAGACAAAGTATAGAAAGACAAAGTATCGAAAGACAAAGTATAGAAAGACAAAGTATAGAAAGACAAAGTATAGAAAGACAAAGTATCGAAAGACAAAGTATAGAAAGACAAAGTATAGAAAGACAAAGTATCGAAAGACAAAGTATAGAAAGACAAAGTATCGAAAGACAAAGTATAGAAAGACAAAGTATAGAAAGACAAAGTATCGAAAGACAAAGTATCGAAAGACAAAGTATAGAAAGACAAAGTATCGAAAGACAAAGTATAGAAAGACAAAGTATAGAAAGACAAAGTATCGAAAGACAAAGTAAAGAAAGACAAAGTATAGAAAGACAAAGTATAGAAAGACAAAGTATCGAAAGACAAAGTATAGAAAGACAAAGTATCGAAAGACAAAGTATAGAAAGACAAAGTATAGAAAGACAAAGTATCGAAAGACAAAGTATCGAAAGACAAAGTATAGAAAGACAGAGTATCGAAAGACAAAGTATCGAAAGACAAAGTATAGAAAGACAAAGTATCGAAAGACAAAGTATCGAAAGACAAAGTATCGAAAGACAAAGTATCGAAAGACAAAGTATCGAAAGACAAAGTAACGAAAGACAAAGTATCGAAAGACAAAGTATCGAAAGACAAAGTATCGAAAGACAAAGTATCGAAAGACAAAGTATCGAACGACAAAGTATCGAAAGACAAAGTATAGAAAGACAAAGTATAGAAAGACAAAGTATCGAAAGACAAAGTATATGTAGAAAGACAAAAATAGGTGATATAGCATAGAAAGAAAATGCATAAAAAAGTTGATGCCGTGCCTCTCTATAGCCTGGTTCAATAAAGACAAAATAAGCCCACCCTACAATTGAGCCCGAAACAATTTGGCCCATGACAATTGGGCCCCAAGACAATAATTTTTGGGCCAAAATAATTGAGCACATAAAAAACTGTTACAACATTTTTCCCTTTTATGTGCAATCTTGATTTTCAGTATTTTTACGTCTATATTTATTTCAAACGTAATCTAGCTCTCTAATCTTTCTTTAAATTAAAAATAGTAAGGTGACGATATTGAGTTGTGTTGTGCATCACTCGATCTGTACAACCCTTCAATTACGTTAGTGGTACGAGGCAGATCTTCCATGACACGGTTGAGGAAACACGACACACATGGTTTGGAAAGAGGATTTTGTCTATTTCTTCTGACTGGCCTTCATATTGACTAAATAAACCTTAATGAAGCATTAAGTAAAAGTTCAATATTATGTATGCAGTGTTCTTTTATAGAAAGGCAAAGTTTTAATTCTCCGGGTTGTACCAGAGTCCACTTTTATCAGAGTCTATGGTATCAACTTAATTTGCTACTGTAATAACAGAGTATAGCTTCTCTATAGTGTCTGCTGTAACCATTTTATTAATGTGATCAATAGTGGTCATGGGCCCAAATTTCTTGGGGATCAATTGTACTAGGCCCAATTGCCACGGGACCAAATGTCTTCGGCTCAATATTCGGCAAGTCCAATTATCGGGACCCAATTGACTTGGGCCCAACTGTTGGTCAATGAACAAAATTCATTCTTCAAGTTATGTATAACTTATGTAATGTATGTTATTTTTAAAGGAAGATTTCTCCATTTAATCAATTTTCCTTTCGATCAATTCTCCATTATAATAAATTCGATCGAATTTTCGATACTCTGTCCTATTAGCTCACAGAACATGCATGTTTAATGTATATACCAATGAGGCAGTGTCGGAACACGATCGCACAACTCACTCTCGTTATGTCTAGCGCTACTACCACAGTGTTCCATCACGCCAAATTGCATATTATTGCGTCATTTTTGGGGAATATTTCTTTCTCTTATTTTATTTACAGTATATTTGTAGAGAAAAGATCTACCTCCATTATAACTTCGTTTTGAAGTCAAAATATTCACTTTTCTAATTAATATTTGCGTTAATAACCGCAACTGTGAGTAAAATAACTTTGGGAAAACAGACCAGATGAGCTGTCTAGGACATTATTATTATAAATAACATAATAACTAATGCTAGCAGCCCCTTAATTCAACATTATTGAACAAGTGTATAAAACAGGTATTATCCAATATCAACACTATGCTTTATTTAAATTGATAGCTTAGTATCATCAGAATGTCTGCTCACACTATTCTCATATCAATGAAGTATTCGATTCAGAATATTATATAATGGGTCAGCTTGATGTCGGAGAATGAGATTAAAAACAAACACGAACTCTGTTCCATTACGTGCTCTGCTTTGATCTCCAAATTAAGTGTCACTTTATGAATAGGAATATGAAGCGTGAGAGATGGGAGACTCTATCGCCATAAATTAATAAGCAGCAGACTCATGTTTCACTCGTTGCCAGTCAGAAAATTATAATCGGTAGATAGATAGTCTATTAAATTGTTGATTAAAATATTGATAAAATTTTATAATTTCCCACAATGTCGCTGGTTTC
Organism: Caprella mutica; assembly: GCA_947561585.1. NCBI lineage: Eukaryota > Metazoa > Arthropoda > Malacostraca > Amphipoda > Caprellidae > Caprella > Caprella mutica. The sequence goes on along the minus strand of CANNZV010003876.1, from coordinate 76,134 downwards.
TTTTGTTGGAATGACTTGCAATTTGTTACACATGCGATTTTTTTTCATCAGACCAATAATTACCGTAATAGATTGATGATCTCTTTATATCTCCATTGGAAGCCACGATTGAAATTCTGTTCTCATCCGCAGTGTACAGCTCCATCACTGCTTATTTGGTGACACTGTGTCGCTATGTGTTTATTGGAAGAGGTATTAAATGTGATAATTATTAATTATTTACCCATTATTATTTACAGAATATTATTCAAGCTTCTAAAATGAAAAAACATTTCTATTTAATTTATAATTAATACAGTATACTTACCGATAAGTAATAGTTGTACCTAATCATTAGCGTCATGAAATATTTTTATATAACAATTTAAAGCAAAAAGTAGTATTACATAATTAAATACTTTGTATCGATTTAGGATCAATTAAGTGAAAGTTTAATTTTGAGTGTACTGCCCCTTTAAATGCTCTGACTGAACTAATTAAGTTAAGCTACTTTTTATTTGATAGTTTCGTTAATACTCTCCAGCATGTCATATTGAACAGATATTTACATTAGAGGCAATAATATTATCATCAATTGAAGATAATATCATATTATCGTCAAATGCTCGCTATAAATTATACAATAACAGTTAAAGCAATATTGTAAGATCAAAATACTGTGTTTACGAATTGGTTACATTTGAGTTAGGGTATTTGATATGTGCATTTAAAACTATGTATTTCAGTGCATAACAATTATATGTGGTAGTATAAGATGTTAATTAGTGTTTGTTTCATGTAGATTCCCTCGATATACAATTAACTTTTCTCTCATTCAACAGAAAGAATGGAGAGAACAGTCATGAATAAACTAATGGAAACAAGAGCTCTTGAAAAGAATGAGGCTTTAATTACTATGATACATAAAACATGTCGTGCAATCATGTTTTAATGTGATAGGCATGTTTTAATAACCACATTATATCACATGTTCTTGGAGTTGCTTAATAACGAATGGAAATGTTTGGGAAATCATTCTTACTATCTAGCTCTAATAAGTAACTAATTTTTGTTACTTCGAATATTAGCATACAGAATTAAAGTGTAAACCGTAATATTGATATTCTGTGAACTAAGGCTTCTTCATGCAGTGCATCATATCATGTTATTCAGAGACAAATTGGTTAGGAGATAAAACACGAGGCAATTCAATTGAAGCCTCAGCGTTTGTTTCAATTTAGTTGTCAGAAAATTAATGGAGGAGCGTCCCTGCGCTGTTATTCCCAGACAATTTCAGTCACGAAAATGTAACACGAGATTCTTGAGCCTTATTCAATTTACTCACTTTTAATGTGTGTAGATATGGATATGAATTTTATTATTCAGAAAGATAAAGTTGCGAACATTGTTTTGAAGAACAGTTTGTATTTCTATCACTAATGGGAGGCTATGGATTGGTAAGCACTCAGGTAATGTACTGGACCCCATTGAACCGATCGAGAGGCTAGTCGGTGAAATCTTCCATTTTCTTAGCACTATCAAGAAAGGTAGAAAGATGTGAGAAGCTGAGTTGTGATAATTCTGTGTAGGACCGTTGGATCTCATTCATCACTTCAATCCCAAGTCCTGTGATAAGAAGGACATTCTTCAACAATACAAGTTCTTCTCACTTGGCCGAGACCACATCATGGACAAGTATTCTTGTTCCACTTTCTAGTGATTTTGATATGAGATGTTTCATGTCCTGTTGGAAATTGCAGGGTAAATAGAAGTTTCCTATGGTTCACCCACAGTAACCTTTGGCTTCCTCTTTTGTCGAGCTTAGTGTTTTTTCAAAAAAGAAAATGTTATAAAATGTTAGTACAGTGTGATTGTGAATAACGTTTTGTACAGATAACTCGTTTTTTCGTATTTTATCAACAATATTAAATTTAGGCCTTTAAACGTTACGCTCCATAAGTCTTGATATCGGCTGAAAACGGTATAAGAGCATTCACCCTAATTATATCTATTTGTTTTTATTGCCATTTCATTACATATTTATACAGTTTATACTTTTTAAAAATTATTTGGTATATTAATTATGTTCAATGAATTAATTTAATGTTCGTTAATACCTAGCAAGGATCAAGCAGTCAAATAGAGACTTTGTAACTTTTAACAAATTTTCTGAAGCAATTAGAGCAGTGGTTCTGAATAGTGTGCTGTTTCATGTGATACCTGTAACTTTAAAAGTTCGGTTCTAGCTGTTATTATCATGCAGAATATACATGAAGTATATTTGAGCTTTTCTATCATGATAGTAACCAAATACGTATATTATAATTGTAGTTTTTAAATCTATTTCAATGCAATACAATGCTCAGGAGGTGCCTGAGAAAAGCAAGGGGTGTGCGAGAAAAATACTTTAATAAGAACAACTGAATTAGAGTCTCTAAATATTGCTGAACTAGACTTAAATAAAATGTTGAATATCAAAAGAAGCGCAATGTATGTTTTAATTTATAATTTTTTTAAAGCTATGATTTTTCTTAGTGTTTCTGTGGTTTGAGTAGAGCATTATTTACCTACTTTACTCTAGATTCACTTTCTATATTTTTGTCTCCTCCGGAAGTGTACTATAGAAATTCATAACATTTTTTCTTTCGTGACCTGACCAGAGTTTGATTTAATAGAAACAACAATCATTTTATGTAGTATGTTTTTCAGTGTTCTTAATGCTCACAATAACTTTTCTCCTTATTTCACCATAGGTACCACCATCACAGTTTCTGGCAATATGGTTGACCAGGAAGCAACATATCTACATGTCTTCATTTCCCTGTGTGTTCTCTCAAGTTACGCTAAAAACTATAGCCTAGATGCCTCCACTATATATAGATTCGATTCATAGTGGAAAATATGAAAGATTGTGAAGGTAATAAATTTGCTTCAGGCAAAATTAAAATAAATACAAAAGCATTTAGAGTAGTCGTTAGACAGGAAAGTGGATTCCTAGACATCTACGCATTACCGTTCGATGGCTGTAGTGTTGATTGATTTTGGAAAAAGAGACAGAAGAACTGCATCGATAAATGGAAAAGGAGAATGAAGAAGTGATAATTAATTCTAACCAAAAATTAAAGGCTTTAAAATTGAAAGGGTAACCTTAGCGCTACAGAGAAAAAGAAATATGTAATGAACTATTTTGACAGTTAAAAGAAATAATTATTATAAATCATAAATCTAAATTATGAGTCGAATTAAATTTCAATAAAATATTTGACGTATGTTAAGTTTCCTTCATACCAATACATACTGAATTGAATTTTTAATTTTCGTAGATTAAGTAAAATATTCAAAGTACCTTGGCTTGTAGCTAAAGCGCATAGTCTTTTTGTACCCATTAGTCACAGTGATTTATATTGCCTTTATATTCCCTCTTTCATCGAAACGTCTTATTCCATTTCATTCTTTCTGTATCATCTCTTCCCTTGGATTTCATATTCCATTGTTATTCCTTCGATATTCCATTGAGTTTCATCTTACTGATTCCCTAGAAGTTTCCTTTAGATTTATGGGATTATTCCATAAAAGTGTCAAATATGGCATTCCCTCAATATCAAGAAATTATCATCATGGAATATTCTATGAGAATATCCGAAAATATTTTTGGAATATTTATTTCCTGCCTGGGATACATCCAGGGATAATTTTCGTAAAACCATCAAAATACTGAATGAAGTAAAAAGTACAAAGTAATGACCAGTACAGTAACTTTACTGTCATTATATTCTCTAGAATCACATGGTACAACTAACGAGTTTTAAATGACCACATCTTCGTTGCTGAAATTATAAGTCATCTTTTACGAGCTGAGCGTGTTTACATGATATGGAGATAAAAAATCTACTTTGTTCAAATCTTCTCGAGTTCATCGTTTTGCAGTCATTTATCTTAGGGAACATTAGCGACAACAATAACAAATTATACTTCTATTACTTACAAAAAATGCAAGTGTTACTTAAAGGAAGTTTGTTTTGACCACAAAATTTACTAGAGAGAATTAATACAAGGATGTTTGACTTGCAGTGTTTTATATTGTACATAGTAGTTATGGATTAAAGGACAATGCATTTCAATTTGGAGTCTAGCACATGCGTGAGGTGAGGTCTCAATTATTTGGAATTCGAAACTACAATTTAACCACAAAGCCTTGCAATTAGGTGTGTTAGTGTGGAATTACCAAAGATTATCTTGCAAATTAACCATCAACATGGAGAGCGGAATGTACTCCTATCTTACAATATACCAGGAGTCTGTTCAATTCCATGTATCTATAGGTATCAGTGGCAGTAAAATGACTTACATAGAAAATAGGTTATTGAAACTGTCGTACAATTCAAAGGTGTTTCAAGATATTGAAGAAAAGGAATTGCTGAATGTGAAGCAATACGAAGAAAATAACAATAGTTCAATGTATTGCTAATGCTGGGCGATCTTCGCTGAACGATAATCGCAACAATCGCTGCATGCAAAACGTACCATTAACTGATATCAAACTAGCGTTTATTGAATATATTACTCATTAGAAATATCTTCTTAATTTGATTTGAATTAAGGAAGTAGTTTATATAAGAACGTATAGGTTCTAAAGCATAAATTAATAGACAAAATTTAATTATTTTCAGTTTCGTCGAATAAAATATGAATATTCTTATTTTTCAGTTATTTGATATGAAAGTAAGGAAATCAAATAATTTCATTTCTATTCAAAATAATTAAAATAAATTGCAACTATGATAAACAAAAACTTTTGTTCAAATAAACATCTCAGTGTCTACCTACTGATATTTTAGGATTGACTTCAATGCTTTTTACCGTCACAGAATTAGCGTAGCTAAAACACACATTCTTAATTAGTTCTACAATATGACAATCTAATTTCCGGTACATTACACAAATTGAACACTAAGATTACTGCATTTACAGCCAGGCGAGGAATTACAATCACATTTCTCTGTGCAAATCATTCTTTTATTGAATGATATAATTAACTGTGATTGAGTAGGATGAGCAATGGTGGCGATTCATCCATCTCCCGCAGAACAATCAGTGTCTTGCGCTGATTGATGGCTGAATTTCGTGAGAGATTTCGGAAACCTTTTTCCACCACTGCCACTTTGGTACAATTTAGACTGCTATTTCTGAAACTTCTGTGTTTCTTCCCATTTATTATATTAATAAAAACAAAAAAGTTTAGGTATCAGTTAGGAAGTTTAATGTTTTAGTGTGAATTGAAGAGATGCCTGCTGATATAAATGGCATTCATATTCTCACTATCATAGGAGTGCTACCTTCCTCTAGCTTGGGGAAAACCATTACAGATGTTGTGTCTTCTCATTCAATTTTTTTTATTATGTTTATATATATATATATTTATTAAATTAAAAAGGTTGAACTATTTTAATTATTTTAATCACAACTCATTTTTTAACAACTACTTTCTCTTACAAAGTTGCACACTATTCATAGGCAGTTTTTATTATTATTTAAAATAATCTATTATGTTTTTATATATAATTAAACTCAATAGTCTGGAATGTAAATGAAAATAGTATGCTTCATTATATGATGGGACATAGAAACTTTATAGTCCCAACATGTAACTTGTGTTAATATTTTTCATTTGGTTACACCATGCAACAAATGTAACAAAATGGGCGAGTTAAACCCCTTACATATTATATATTGATTGTGTTTGCACACAAAATAGATTTATTTGTTCTTTATGTCCGTTCTATGACAATTAATATATATTAAATATATGTATTAATTACCATACAACGGAAGTAAATAATAATTAAAGCTATTTCATTTACGAACTCAATCAATATATATGTCAGGATATGTTACTGTACCCTGACCTATGTAAGGATTCTTTTGTTCTAACCTATTTTGTTACATTTGTCGCATGGTGGTTGTTATCAGATGTGAACAAAAGTCATTATTATATTTATATTTTTCATTCAATCTGATAGAATGATGAAGTCGTGACGTCACTCTAGGTTTCTAGATATACGTGTCCTTCTTTTTCAGAAAATGTAATTTAATAATTAATATCAAGCTTTCGTGCAATAAATTAGTCGGAAATAGTCAGTAGCATTGTCTTTCTTTTTGAGAAGTGTATACTTTGATCCATAGATAAATTTTCTTATATTTCTTATAGTTTAATAGTATTCTTTTGTTCAAAATTTATCATGATTAGAGCATACATTTTCTCTGTACATCTTGTTATTAATGTAATAAAATTATAGATTTGTAGTGAGATGTCAGAGCTAAGTTAGTAATCCAATCATACCTTTTATTATCATAGAAATTATCTGTATTCGTGATGTAAATAACTATTAAATTTTATTAAAATAGGGTTACAAGAATCGCAGGACAAAGGTATTTCACATTCACTCCTTTCCGTTTAGAATGGGTTTAGAGTGATAGACCAAAGTATATGTAAAAAATATACATAGTAGTGACAATAGAGTGATTGGTAGTGACAAAATTAATTTTAGGTTGTTGTTGTGATGACGTCACGTACACTAAACGTCTCGATTGTCATTACATATCGTGTCACTATATACTGTGGTTTAGACAAGTCCATGGCGCCACATTTTGTCACCACTTTTGTCCCTGCTATGCTACCTCCATCTTTATATACACTCAGTGGTCTTTCCCTTGGTATAATAAGTCTACAATGTATGCCTGCAAAGAGACGAAATTGAGTTTCTTCTGCGCAGAAGGTTGGTATTGTGTTTAAATTGTTGTCACTCATATTTCATAATCATTTTGAAAGTATCTAATCATAGCTTCTTGATATTTATTTAGGTAATATTGAGAAATCAGAAAAATGTTAAATAAGATTTAATAAACATAGATATTAATAAATAAACATTAATTAATTATATTATTTTTCCTTTGGTTCAAAATTAGTGTTTTATATAATAAATAGTCTCAGATATTATTAACACCGTGAATTAATATATTTTGCAGGTCATATATAACTTTAGTGGTCCTTTTCCTTGAAATAGCATGGTTATTATACCATGCTATATTGCCGTATCAGATACATTTAAATATACGAAATAAAATTGATTTCAAGTAGGTAAATATGTATTTTAGACAAAATAGGATGACATATTCGTAATTATCGTAAATTTTTTTATGTGAATGTCATGAAAATGGTATGTAGTAAGCTGTATTTATCTATCATTAAATATAAACAAAATTACATGGTAAAACCTCACTTCTATGACGTTACAAAATACTACCGCACTGTTGTAGAGGGGTTTGGGGGCACTTGCGCGCGAGCATACCTTGTAAATTGTACTGTTATAAATTATAATACAATGGTTTTTCCCGTCTAGTTTTCGAGCAGGGCAGTCATGGGCAGCTGAAAACTGTGTATTCGTTCGTATGTAGGTAGTTCTGATTTAATTTTTCAAAGATAATTAGTAATTATTTATGATAATTTATTAATCAATTTTATCATTTAATAATTTAATATGCTCGTTCATTCGATCGGTTTAATTGGTGAAGTTACTCTGCTATATTAGGAATATTAGGATCACCTGCCATAATATACTTTGTCTTTGATTGTATTGTCTAGTAAGACTTTAAGAGTCTTCATTCATTTTATTTCGTATTTCTAGATTTGCTAATTCATTAAAAGCATCAAAAGCGTCGGAAATATAATTATATATGGATCTGAAAATAAGTTGATTGCATGAAATAGCCAAGGAAATACTATCTGTGAGTATTTGTTTATAAATTGTGTTATTGATTTAATTATTAACATGCATTTTTTTAGTTTAGTACCTCAATCTTTTAATGTATATTGTGCGCTTTCACAGGCACGCTGACGAGAATAAAACTTCCCCAATTCTCGGCCTTTACCTCAGATTTCTTCAAGATTTTAAATTCCGTAGTGAACAGACGTGAATACAAATTTTCCCAATGCTACGTTGACATAACTTCACATAAATTACAGAAGGCAAGCGCGGCAACACATAAGAATAAGAGGAACAGCTTAATTCAACTCTTATTCTAATTGCAGACCAATAGAGATGCGGGTGAGATTGTTGTGGTGGCAGTGTAGCGTAGTCTGCCATTTTATTTTATTCAAAGTTAATAATAATATCCGTTAGAAGTAATTTTCTTTGATAGCATATTTGCAATTTATTTTGGTTGATAAGTCGTAAAAGTACATATAGAGAAAAATTAAACATTTTTTCGATATCTATATTATATACTAGTCTTCAATATATTTTGTTCATTTTCAAGAGACTGATAAATTAGTTTTCAATAGTTAGGTTGTGCATTTTCTAAATGTTAATTATAAACATCAGTGTCCTGCCACGTCATTTCTTAATCACTGCTAGGTGAAACAAGTGGCTTTCGTTTAAGCTCCATACATTTTTATTTGTCGTGTCTATTGGATTCCTTTCAAACACCTACTGATAATCTCTGTTTTATTTAGGCACTATATAATAGTATAATGCATACAACTTCACGGTTTCTTCTTTTTTCAACTGTGTGCCAGTGTATTTAATAAATTTTCTCGTAGTTTGTACAGGACAGATAGTTTCACAGCTCAACTGAGTGGCAATAGAAGTTGTGTAGGTAATTTTTGTCCACATAATCTTTCGCGGTGATTATACTTACTGATTTATTTTCGCTCACGTGACTAGCTGTATCTGTAAATTTTCCTGACCTGTCCATTTTTATGTCAGACTACTTTTTTAGAATCCTGTGTATCTCTCCTTATCTGAATCTAAACTATTTTTGTCTTTCTTCCTTCTATTCTCTACTTCTATAGTTATTATTCTTGTGGCTACAATTCTATTCAATACTTAGTAATTCAGTTAGTTTATAAATTGTTAACTTTACATTACCCTCTAATTT
>CANNZV010003876.1:14884-67194 GCA_947561585.1 Caprella mutica | reverse complement strand
AGTTTATATATTGTTAACTTTACGTTACCCTCTAATTTTGTTTCAGTCGCTTAATTATAGGTATGGATTGATTTAAATATAACGCGTTTTAAATACATCCGTTTAACTTTAAAAGGTCTGATACACCCAAAGCGTGTTCCCACCAAATCTATTAGCTGGTAAGATTAATTCAGCAATATTTGTTACCTAGTTACCTTCGCAGATTTGCGGAAGGTTATATTTTTATTATGTATTCATTTTCTTTGATCAATTTAATGTAATTATTTATTGTGTGAGTCTAGGAGAGTTGAAAAACTGACCAAAAAAGAAATCCTCACCAAAATTATTTCGGTGCGCGGAAGATTCCACTGAGGGAAATTCCATTGCGAAAAGTTCCACTGGGAAAATTCCACTGCGGAAAGTTCCACTGAGGAAAATTCCATTGATGAATATTCCACTCGGAAAGTTCCACTCGGAAAATTCCACTGAGGAAAATTCCACTATTTATTATTTTTTATTATAAATTGTAATTATATTATAATTATTGTAATTTGTATTTGTTTGTAATCGTATATAATTGTTAATGTAATTATTTATTCGTAATTGTGATTACTTATTATAAGTTGTATTTATTATTTGAAAAACTATACTGTTCTGTCCAAAAGATTAAATGAAAGTCCAAGATATTTAGTGATAGATCTGTTCATGTAACTTGATAGCTAGGAAACGTTACCTTTATTCAAATAAATATCTTGATCTGTTCAATGTTAATCTAGCAGAGTGTAGGATAGTGTCTTGAGCTAATGTTTTAGTTTATCTTAACCATCTATTTAATGCAGATAATGTATTTGAACTATAAATGTGTTATATTAGTTTATCTGTGTTTTATCAAAAATAGAATTGTACTGTTTTTTTTTATAATTTTTACCGCAAGAGCTAGAAGTAGTTCAGAGTTATGTTCCACTTTCGTATCGTATAACATATATTTTTATTTGCCCCTACTTAAAACTCAAACTTACATTCTAAATGAAAATAACCCTTAAACCTTTAGCGAGCCACTTTTTTTTTGTTTTTCTGATTTTGAATAAAATATTTGATAACTTTTTTTTGAGTTAAGACGTCAGTGAGGATATATATAAAAATCATTTGATGAGATTTTTTTTTTAATTTAAAAAAAAAAGAAGAGGGACATATGGCCGGCCAGTTGGTCCCATGGGACTAATAAATGAAAGGAGACAAGTGTTCACCTGGTCGCTACAGGGTTAACTGTAATAAAATTTGCGGAACAAGAAGCTAATTAAAAAAAAGTTAATAGTTTTTTAAGTAGAAATATCTTCATTTTAAGTGGAATACATTTTTCTTAGGTGTTGAACAAAGAAAACGTACATTAAGACAATTTATATGATATTCACTTACATTTTATTAAACCACTTAAAAAGAAACACTGAAATGAATATCACAAAGAGGTTATATAATATGAACATAACAATTATTTCTAAGTATTGTTTTAGAAAATAAGAAGTACAATTTATATATTTATTTATTTTTAGTGGAATTTTCCTCAGTGAAATATTCCTCAGTGGAATTTTCCCAGTGGAATTTTCTGCAGTGGAACTTTCCTTAGTGGAATTTTCCTAGAACCACTATTTCTACTACCCTATTAGAAATTAGTGCCAAGACAATTGTGATTAGTGACGTCAGTGGCGGGAAATTGTACTACTGTTACTGTGGAAAATTGACATAGAACTCAAAATGTAAAACATATTTTTATTAAAATAACAAGTGAATATTAAATTTTAAATAAAAAATAAATTGAAAATACAGGGAGTTTCAGAATTGAAGAAACAAACTTCTTGATATAAATATATTAAAAGTTTACTGATGAAAAGTATATAAAAAATATTTCAGATTTTTTTATTTCTAAGATGGAAAATAAGCAAACGATTCGGTGTCCTATTCATTCGATATTACGACAGCATGCAGTCTAGGAACGAACAATAAAAACTTATAAAACTCGGTAAATTCATCGCACGGTAAATTCATCGCATGGTAAATTCATCGCACATTATAAATAAAATTGATTAACTTAAATAAATTAAAATAGTGTAACTTGTTCTTGTGAATTTGTGCTGTTAGTTTACTTTAAATGATTAGATTTTTAGTAATAGAATGTCAAATAATTTTCATATGTATATCGTACAATTACTATAGAACTTCAAAATATTTTATTTTTGGGAAACTTCATTTATTTATTATTTTATATATATATATGTAAATTTTTCTTTAATTATAAGTTATAAGGATAGCAAAGTATCCTTATATTATTTTTAATGTTATAATATTTTTTTATAAAAAAAAAACATTATACTTTTCTATCATGTACCTTTCTATTATTTGTATTATCTACCTTTACATTTACCTATAATTTACTATGTGATGAATTTGCCATGCGGTGAAATTGCCATGCGTTGAATTTACACTGATCTATCGATGTTGCCACGATCGCAAAAAAATTTTAGCGATGGAACAATAACTTTAGAATTCTAAAAAAGACAGTGCAATCTTAAGATAGCGCAAATCGGTTAATTGCACGGAACGTGGATATGTACACACCATCCTAAATTGAAACTTAGCGAATCTAATGTTATGACAGTGGATATTAATTAGTGGTGTATAAAAACTCATTTCATGTTATGAATTAATCATCTATCCTTGGAAAAACAATCTGGCCGAGCTTGTTATCTGCGAGTGCTCTCTCTGATAAAATTTTGACGCTTCTCGCCAAAAACATTCAATATCTGCCAAAATGCAAATTCTTCATCCTCCTTGGAACAAAAGATTTCAGGAGGCAAAAAATGTGCTCCTCGTTCCTAAAGGAAAAACATTTCCAACCATAAATTGGAGGAAGTATTTGCTTAGACACGAAATATCACGAGAACACGGGGCAAAAAGGAGTACATTCATCAACTCCAATGAAAAAGCTTTCGGCAGATTGCCTCTTCATTTTCTTCCATTCCATCTGTGTCCAATAAATTCGTTACTATGCCAAGATAGAAGATTTGCTTACTTTCCTCGTCAAATTCTTTTCTTTATCAAAAAATGGTCTGAATCTTTGAATAAATTGTTTCTTTTTCTTAGGATAAATATCAGTTTGTTATTCTATTTATTATATAATTTGATCTGATCAATATTTAAATGATAACTAGAGAGTTAATTTACTCTTGTGTTAATCTAATTGTATGTTTCCCATCACAAGACAGTCTAGACTCTACGTTATCAGTATAAAAACCTTGACCTCTAAAGGTGGGATAACTTAAATGTCAACAGATGCATAAAAAAGACGTCATCATATTTTCTTGAGTGCAAGACTATCAATCAATAGCTTAAAGGTTCATACGCTATCGAATTACATATAATAATTCGTATTAATCGCAAATAATTGCAATTCAGTTCAAGTAATTCGGTTCAAGAAGTTCCCAGTAATTACATTTGGCTAAATTAGATGAGGATAAACTTGCAAGGAGAGGCTGTAATTTAATTACTTGTCAGTACTTCCAACTGAAGATGTTCTCTTTCTTAGTTTGAGTGCATCAGGGAATTATTGTCCAGATACCAACCTGTCTATTTATTATAATACAATTAATGAGTCGATATTAATCTTAACCCTACGCACTTGATTTGATGATCCCTCTTTCGTCTATGTGAGATGATATAAAAAGAAAAAAATGATCTGCACATCCGAAAATTTGCAAGGCCTTTGCCATTCTGCCATTTACATAGGAAATATATAACTTCAAACCTTCATATCTCAAAAAAAGTATTAGTATTAACAAACAATGATCTCGATTTTCCAATTTTATGGACAGAAGTACGAAGAAAAAATAAGTTTAAATTAAATTTGGTTGTTGTCGTCAAAGGGGGAAGATCCGAAAAAAAAACTCACACAGAGAATCAAAATGAAAAGATTGAAAATTTCGATAACAAGATTAAGAGGTTATTAACAAATATATTATATTCAACTCATTTTAAGGACTACCAAATACGATAAATGTGATCAATGGTACACAAAAGCTTCACCATACAGTCCCCAACAAATTTCAACACAAACTGTGGTGACTGAATTTACGGTAAAACATTAAAAGAAAAGGTGATAGTACATGATCAGACTTGCTTCTAAAACATGAATCGTAACCAATTAAACAGAACAACCTCACGATACTCTCAAAATACTGCAAGTGGGTCTAGGAAAAATTATCGAAAGCAATTGATCGAATGGAAAATTGATCGAATGGAAAATTGATCAAATGGAAGATCGATCGAATGGAAAATTGATCAAATGGAAGATCGATCGAATGGAAAATTGATCGAATGGAAAATTGGTCGAATGGAAAATTGATCGAAAGGAAAATTGATCGCACACTAATTGTTCGATATGAAAATTGATCGAATGGAAAATTGGTCGAATGGAAAATTGATCGACTGGAAAATTGATCGAAAGGAAAATTGATCGCACATCAATTGTTCGATATGAAAATTGATCGAATAGATCATCTACTAAACACAAAGCAAATATAAATACGTTTATAAACAAAACAAAAAGTTGCAGATTATTTTCAATTGTAGTATTTCAAATTATTTGATACTTGATGCATACTTATCCTTTGTTTTTTTTATGTGTAATACCTATCTATCATTTCCATTATCTTTCCATACAGTTTTTAACCAACAATGTACTTCCTCAATATTTAATATGATTTTTGTGTTTGCCCTTCGTAGGATTCATTTACCTTCACCTATTTATTCTCCTCTTCCATCTGGAAGATCACAGATGCTCTATCCTGAAGCTGTCTGTCGTGATTCGTGAAAGGAAGAGAAGGAGGTGGTGTTCCTTTGGCCCCGAACTATTGTAATTTGGATTACGTATTGTCTAATTTTTCATTTTAACCACGTCCATCATTTTTTTTCAAAGATACTTGTAGAATTAGAGGATAGCGCTAGGGTTATGCTCTTCAACAACACGGTCTTAGATTTTATGCTAGATAGGCTCGTGGACTTCATTTACTATCACCTCTTCATTTTCCTCTTCCATCTGTGAGTGTATCAACCGGTGCTTGTGTCCCTTTCTGTTACGTTCCTTGGCATAATTGACTGCATTCACGGAGTAGCTTTTCTGAATCCATGAGCATTGCCACCGACGGTGTTAAGTGACTTTGTTCATAGAGCCACTTTCCTTTCTGATTGCATCTTCCTGTCCCTTTTTAATTCCCTTCTGACGTCAGTGATGGCTTTTGGTTCCGAAAAAGACGTTAAACCTATATTAAAGTAATTAATTAATTATTTAACTTTCATTTCACAAGTTATGTAGAACTATCTAAATTCTAGAACTAAGAAAACTTAAAGTTCTCCAAAATATAATATATTTCAAAGCATATTATTATCTGTTAAAGCAAAACAGTTGATTGGAGAAATATTGTATACAAATTGTTATTATATATTGTAATTATATAAATTGTTATTATTATATATAAATTATGGTAACAAGATCTACTAGCTTTAATATATTGCAAGAAGTTTCTCTTGTAATCCATGGTTTTAGTTATCGTCAATTGGTGTAATTCGATCAATTGTTGTTCGCTAAATTTTCCTTTCGATCTATTTTCCATTCGATTAATTTTCCATTCGATCAAAATTCCATTCGACCAATTTTCCATTCGACCAATTTTCCTTTCGACCAATTTTGTTTTCGACCAATTTTCCTTTCGACCAATTCTGTTTTTGATAAATTGTTTTAGATAAATTTTCCGGATCCCATTGCGGGTAATTAAAATATTCACATCAACATAAAAGAATTAATACTATCAGTAATTGGGAACGTATGAAATAGTGAAAATGACAGTAGATTCAAAATTTAGTACCTAGTTATGCAATGTTACCATATTAAGTTTTGCATATAGTTTGAATAGTTCTCGCTGTATCTAAAGATTTCAAACTATTTTACTAATATGATGCGTTAAAGTTTTCAATTGAATATAAAGAAGTGCAGTACGAATATTGGTATCAAATTTGTTTTGTTCCGCAGAACAATGCTCAACAAAATGGATTTATAGAAGCTTTGGTAAAAGTAGAGAAGCTGCTGTTAATGGAAACAATTGAAGATGGGAACATTGACAGTGAAAAATTCCGTAAGGTATTGCTATGTTGGTGAACATTCCAGGCGAAAAGGATTATCTCCTTCAAAAATAATATTCAGAAAGCAAATGAGCACATGCTTATCAGCACATGCTTATCAGCACATGCTTATCAGCACATGCTTATCAGCTCATGCTTATCAGCACATGATTATCAGGACATGTTTATCAGGACATGTTTATCAGGACATGCTTATCAGCACATGCTTATCAGCACATGCTTATCAGTGGTTTAAAATTATTGGATTTTTTCACACTTTAAGTTTAAAATTTCAAACATGAATAGACAATTTAATAAAAATAATAAAATAAAAGAAAGATAGCTCAAATAGAAAGAAAGTTTGTGTCCAACATACAACCAAGGATTTCCATCTCCTGTCCTGATGATGAATGGAAATATTTCTATTCAAAAGATGGAAATGAAAAAATTCAACGAAGAGCATTAACTTAAAATAAATAATATCAGAAGGAAATGTGTGATAGGACATCAAAATCTTTGGGATAGTTAGAAATTGGAACACACGTACCAATTCAAAAATCAATAATTAGAAGATGAAATACAGTTAGGAGTGATTATAGAAAAGGACAATTCATGTACAGGTGTACCCCGCTCTTATAACAAAATCGCGACTCACACTTACACCAAAACGGTAATAAGTGCGAGTCATGTCCCGAAGTCAGATTTTTATAATTTTTATCCCTACAATATTCTGTTTCCTACGAACAAGAGATCAAAGAAAAATATTATATATCTAACGATAGTAATATCTCAATTTGGAGTGGCGGGGCATATATATTAGGACTGTACATTGAACAATGTACGTACGTTTAGTATTCTATAAGAATTTTAAATTGTTTTGTGCGACTGCACTAATTACCTTCGCAGAATGCGGGAAGGTCATATTTTCATCGGAATTTATTTATTTATTTATCATCTTGTTATTCGCTTAACTGAAAAAGTGTTCAACCAAATTGTCTGAAATTTGGTGAAACAATTGGTCCATGTCCAGTGACCTGCTGCTAGTCTTTTGGGAGTGACCCGGTCAAAGGTCAAGGTCACGGTCATTTAGAACTCAAAAAGTATTGAACCATATTGCATGAAACTTTGTGGGACGATTGGTTATTATCCAGTTAGCAGTTTCCTTAAATTTGGGAGAGAACGGGTCAAAGCGGAGGCGAATGTATGCGCTCTACCGAGTGCACATAATCTAGTTATACTTATTATTGCACAATTATCGATTGTACTGTTATATAGAGTAGGATATTGAATAATTAAAAAATGTCATGAAGTTTGATTTTTCAATTCAATTGTTACGTATGTGGCTTTATCTAAAATAGAACATATCATTCTGTTCAATTTTGAAAACACATAAATACCATTTTGAAAATAATCTATTTTTTAAATTCAGCTTATAGAATCTACTTTAGGAACCTATGGAGCACAATGTTTCACACTGTGATCTCTTTCGTTAAAGTATTAACGATTAATTAATTTTTTGCGTCATTTAATAATTTCAGTGCTTATTTCAAATTTTAGAATTTTCCACGCAATTCCTAATCCATACTATGAAACATTGATGTATTGAAGTCATACACGTAGAAAAAGGAATGGTAGTGATGGGTGGTGACAAAAAATTGGGTTGGCTATTATGGATCCAAATTATTTTAGTTAATGCCAAATATATATATAATTGGATATATAAATGCCATATATATAAGGGTTACAATCTGGAGGAGATGCGAGCTTTATAAATGACTGTTCAGCATCTTATACTCTTCTGGCCACTGGTTACTTGTAGTGATATATATTATTTTCCATAACTTTTCTCATAAAGTTTGTAATTGTCACGATGAAAACAGCTTAATTGAAAACTAAAAAAATGACCAAAGTTACTCCTGAAATATTTTCTATATCAAGTAATGCAAGTGCGAGACATGACCCACACCTATTTTACTTGTTAAAAGTCTGAGGCGTAATAAGAGCGGGGT
The DNA here is from genome assembly GCA_947561585.1 of Caprella mutica. Taxonomy (NCBI): domain Eukaryota; kingdom Metazoa; phylum Arthropoda; class Malacostraca; order Amphipoda; family Caprellidae; genus Caprella; species Caprella mutica. Next base: position 59,038 of record CANNZV010003876.1, on the reverse strand, counting down.
ACGGCTGTACTAATTAAGCAAACTAGACATAAGAAACTTAAGAATTATATGACCTCTTGAAAAAAATAAAAACAGAAAAAGGAAGGAAATACTGAAGTTATTACAGAGACTAAGATATCGTTTTACTTGTTCCCGGAAAGAAACCCACAGGAAAAATGCCCACAGGGAAATATGCCCACAGGAAAAATGCCCACAGGGAAATATGCCCACAGGGAAAAATGCCCACAGGGAAATATGCCCACAGGGAAAAATGCCCACACCGAAATATGCCCACAGGGAAAAATGCCCACAGGGAAATATGCCCACAGGAAAAATGCCCACAGGGAAATATGCCCACAGGGAAAAATGCCCACAAGGGACATTTAATTGAAATGGTAAAATGAAAATCACGGTTGATTTTCAAATTTATATACTATAAAATTAATTTCAACCAGTATACAATTAATCTTAGCGATGAAGGCTTTCAAAATGAGACAAAAGGTGCAAGACTTAGAAAATTAATTGAATATTCGTGCCTTCGTAAACTTATGCCTTTATTCAAAACACCTTTATGTTTTTCTGTATTTTATATATTATGTAGTTGTGGGCTTCTATACCTGTGGGCTTTTTTTCAAGTGGGCATTTCCACCGGGAAGATTCCACCAGAAAAATTCCACCATTTTGGAGATATAAATAGTATATATTATTAAAGTTACTCACATATTTTATTTCAGATTCAGTGGAATTTTATGTCTAAGAGATGCATGATAAATGAGGAAAACTTTCTTTGAAATAAAAATCAATTAATTGATCCTCTCTCGCTATTTTTATTAGTGTTTCTGTTGTTTGAGGTCTATGTTAGTTAGTGTACCGAAATATACCTGTTTTACCTTATTTATAAAATTAAGATGAAACACATTATAATTTTTGATATTTTTACACAGTATCTGAATGTTTCGACCTGGTGTATCTAAACTTTGAATTTTAAAATACGGGTGCACGCGTTAAATTCTATTTTAGTTTCAGTTTTCACCATCCATGGTAGTTTTAAATTAAAAAGATATGGGTACATTAAGAAAGAATTGGCGATAGATAATATATACAAAATATATTAATGTGATAAATTAACTTAATGAATTTGAGCTTCAACATTTTCATGTCGTTAATTTAAAAGAGATTCAAATCGGACCCTAATTTTGGACCACTGTGGCAGTGGTGCTTTATTGTTGAATATACTACACAGTTTTTAACTTTTAAATAAATATTATATAATCATATTTAAACGTATTTAAAAGACACCATTGACCCTATCGTTTAATTAGTCTCTTATTTGTACATTCGCCTTAATTAGCTTAATATTACTGAGTAATGGATTCTCATTTGAGAAATGAAAGCCATCTGTTGGTTATAATCTTAGGATTTAAGGCATTGCCATATACCTATGAATAATTTAAATTATTAAATACAAAGACATCTCAATACTAAGCAAGAACATGTCCAAATTCTGATTTACAATTTTTTCTTCCTAACTAACTAAATAATTTTTAAAACTATTCTATGTAATTCCCCAATATCAATAAAATCAGTGTTTGTCGATATCAACAAAATTATTTTTCTAAATTAGTGATTCACTTTTAGACGTTCAAACCTATGAAGATTATACACCCATGCACCAAATTGCTACTCTGCCCACACTAGATTATGACGGATGGTGGCATCTAAACCAGGATAATATTACGGTGCATCGTAGGGAGGTATCTTCAGCCATATTCACTTCGTCTGTTGCTGATGTTGTTATCTGTGACGATTAGAAAAGGAACATTCTTACACGCACGCACATATATTGTTCATAAATATGAAGTCCATTGATATTTTTTTCAAAATCTCTCCAAATTTCCGGTGATCTCTCCTATTTCTGAGTAGAATGGTGAAATGAAGAACACTCTTCTGACCATTGGCAGATTTCATAAATCTCTACTGGTGCTTTCAAAGGAGTGGATTGAGAGAAGTAGAAAGAAAGTTTAAAGAGTAATGGCTTCATCTGGAACTGATACGAGAAAACATCACACCGAAATCTGAAGAAGATCTCTTTGGATCGAAGAAATAGCTATTGCTATTGTAATAGGACATAAGTAATCAATGATCTGCTGTAGATAATTTTAGAGTTAATTACCTCGTTTCTCTTCTTCACTATAACTTAATGTTTTCAATTATTGAGGAAGATAAAGCTAATAATCAATTGATAGAAAAATGAAATTGCATACTTTTCAAATATCATTTAGAAGATTTCTAATTCAGGTAGAAATTTTCCTCATCACTGCTGTAGGTTGGTTAGAGTAAGGATTTATATACATAATATATATACAATATAGATTATAGGATATTGTCATCAGTGATTTAATTCCATTCGCGTTTTTTTAAGTTACTGTCTGTAATTCTGATGATTTTAAAGTTTATAAAAGTACAGTCAGTTCCCTTGAATTATATTTAGTTTTCTGTAAGTAAAATGACAGTGTTGTCTCTAAGGTGAAATAATCAGATTTAAACTTCCAAAAGCTTCTTAACTATATTAGTTTGGTACCGAGATTAACTGTTTAACTGCTCCTACAGTAACTACTTGGAAAATTATGAATTACTCCAATATTAAAACTCTTGATAAGAATACCTGTGGTCAAATTAATGGTACTATGTTAAATAGTAACTCCTATCTTGAAACAGATTTTAATCGTTGATGGTCGTCCTATTTTCTTCATCTAAACACAGAAAATTGAACTTTCAATTCAATAAAAAGCTAAATCTGATAAAACCATGTCCAATTGATGCATATAATTCTTTTCAAAGTAATTTAAAGTAACCACGTATTTAGAATGCAATGAGATGTGTTTTGAAGTTGCTGACGTCTATTTTTGTCGTGTGCTGAATATTACTGTATCCTGATAAAACAGTTGTATATTTCACTAACTTCTCAGAAGCTTCATTGTATGATTTAAACTTCTACATTTTGCTTGTTTGAATGAATAAAATTCAGGAAATATATGTGTAGGTCAGAGAGAGATAGTTGATCACCTCTTTCATACCGAACATTTTAGTGCTTAATACACAAGAGTTTGACACTGAGGAACAATACATTGAATCACTCACTTTTAGAGACTATTTTTCCTAGTTTTACATTCGACTGTAATTCATAGTAATGTAAATATTCATACTTTTGTAGTATTGCATCTATTTGTATGTGATATAAATGTGATGTATATCATATTTGTGATATATGTGTGATGAATGTGATATTTGTATGTGATATATATAGTATAATAGGTTTTATTTTCGATGATGTCAACAAGTTTTTCATTATCTTCAAATTTGAAATTTGGCTTGACTTTCATTAAATTAATTAATCCCTAAGCTTCCCAATACACATAAAGCCTTCAATACGTAAAGCAGTTTCAATACTATATGGTACAGTATTGCGAAAGCTTGGGATAATAAATTTCTCCAAGCCCAGCCAAATTACAAAATATAGTGTAACTATTATTCTTCCTGCACCTCTCCTATTCCAATGTTCTTAAATGTTTATGTCAGATAGTGATTCAATAGATTATTCTCTGTAGGTGTGTCCTCTATTATGTCTCTTTATAACAATTCTTACCATGTTTATAATAATTTAACGCTACTTTCAGTTTCAGAGGATATAGCTAGGGTTATGCTCTTCAACTACGAGGTCTTAGATTTTGTGTTAGGTAGGTTCATAGGCTTCATTCCTTTTCCAGTACCCAATGCCTTTGTCCTTTTTCGTCTCATTCCTTTGTAAGTGACTTCATTCACCAAGTAGCTTTTCTGCATACATGAGCTTTATCACTGATTTTTGCAAGCAATTTGGTGACTGTTTCTATGATTCCTATGTAGTTAATTTCTTTTTGATGACAGTGGTCTTTTGTTCAGAACCATACGTTAAACCCCTAACAATATATTAATCTCTGTTACTAATGAATTAATCTCTGTAATTAATTTCCCCATTACAAAGAATTCTCATATTCTTTAGTACACTGAATGAGAGGATTGATTTATTGCGCATAAATCATGTGCAAATACCAAGGAAAAGGACTTGTAGAAAAAATGTGCACAGTGTATTTGCAATGGAGTTGGATTACTATGTACTTAGTGGCTGAAAACTTTACTTTATTTAAGGGCTTGATTAAAAAAAATTGTAATGATTTATATCTTTTCTCAATATATATTATCCATTGTCCACTTAATGGCAAATAACTTACGTGAATTTATGCACTCTCAATATACAGGCGTATAATATAGAACAATTTGACCATAAAAAGCAAATTGTTTCTAATATTTCAAGTTTTCATTTGCAGTCAAATTAGGATTCTTTGTTCCAGCAAAAAGATTTGAATTTTTTCTAATTTCCCTCACAAAGGAAATTCTCTTGATGTGATATAGACCCTTTACCCTATTTGCTTTCCTATTGATCTTTTTCAGTCAGGGAGATCTATTCTTCTCTTGTTTGACGATCATTAATTCTTCCTCCACTGAAAGTAAATGTGCTGAATGTATTTGGGTGTTCATAGAATGTACACAGCTCCGTTTATTTCCATGTAAACTCAATGAAAAGAATCCTCCAGAGAAGACAAAAGAACTTTGACAACAATGTTAAGAAGTTAAAGGATTGACGAAGTACTGGACAGAAAGTTCTCTTGTTAGATTGGAGAAAAGCTCTCTGAAAAGATCGAAATGAAGAGTCAGTCACTTGAGGGTCTTCCATACGTATCTTTCTCATTCATCTTCATTCACATTATCATTAATAGTTACTGTTTATTATTATGGCGATACAATGTCATTGATATTTAAATTGATTGAACGGTGCTATAGGTAATTTGATCCACGGTAATTTTATCCCGTGGAATTTGACCCCCGGTAATATGATCCCCTGATAATTTCTTTGATCCCTTGTAATTCGATCCCCCATGATTGGCTACCGGTAATTTGACTCCCCATATACTGATATTATATTAAAATTAAATAGCATGAATTAAAATATGTATTAAGCTCTATCAAATATTAAAAATTGACATCCCATTTGTATCGAGCTTCCCACAAACATCGGCGATTAGAGAGCGATTAGATTCGAGGGATCAATGTTGTCTGCCTTCATTTCGATTAAAGGTCCCCTCCAATCTGTTTTTTTATTGCTTTAATAAACGAGGCTAATGTTTATAAATTCAAATTTGAAATCAAAACAAAGAGTGTACAATCTTCTTCTTTAGCTTCACATTAGTGCTTCGTACAATTGTTGCACGCAGAGTTTTGAAATCTTTAAAAAACAAATATAAAAATATTCACTGAACCTAATTGTATGCGATTCGTAGATTAATGTTCCCAGACATTAGTTCTATAACAACCTTGGTTCTATAATTGGAACTAAGGTATTTTGTCATAGACACATTTTTTTCGCAGAGCCCGGAGAGGACCTTTAAAGGTTGACGTACTTTTATTTACAGCGCAGGATCCATGATCATGTTCACCAGCATGCTGAATAATAGTATAATTTCCAACCCTTATCCTCTGTAACTTTTATATTTCACACCTTTTTATATTTTCAGAGTTTTGATGTTCGAAGAGTCCAGTATAAAATATTTTGAAAACTATAAACTAATGAATAATTCTTCATGAAATCATGTAGCATCTGAATCTACAGAATATTGCCATAATAATTAATTAAGTTCTTAATTAATAAAAAAATTATATAAGACCAAGAAGTAAAGAAGTCCAAGAATTAATTAAAGGTATCAAATTATCGGGTATTAAATTACGGGGGGGGGGTCAAGTTACCGGCGATCAAATTACCAGAGATTAAATTACAAGTGGTCACATTCAGGAGATCAAATTATCAGGGATCAAATTATCGGTCTCGTAATTAAAAACATCAAAATTATGAAGAGAGACGAGATATTTTTTTCAAAGTATATCAGTATCAGATTTTTATCAATGATTTTCAATATTTTAGAAGATATTAAATGGAAAAAGTCTCAGCAAATATTCGAATGCAATTGTTTCAAACATGTATAAGGATATATTAGGAATATGATCCATGAACACATTCAATATCATGTCAGTTAATGTGTTTTGTACATTACGATATACAGTAGGCCCCAGAATAACCGAGCCTTTTTATTTGATAATTAAATAGTTAGCTTATGTAATTATTTAAAGAAGGTCTGCTACTTTGAAAAGAACGAAATATTCTGTAATGAAATGTTTGGTTTCAGAAGTAAAAAATCCACATCGCAATCCTGTATAAATCAATTGCAGTATATTTATGGAAATCTAGACAGGGGCTTTAATGTTATATCTATTTTTTAGACTTTCAGAAAGCATTTGAATCCGTTGACCACAGTATCTTGCTCTTGATACTGTCACATTGTGGTGTCCGGGGACCGGTGCCTGATATTCTAAACTTGTAAAGTCTTATTTCTCGTACAGAGTTCAGTATGTGCATGTTAATGGTGCTGACTCTATCAGAAAAAATATAACTCATGGTGTGCCACAGGGCTCAATATTGGGACCTCTACTGTTTCTAATTTTCATAAACAATTTTCCTTGCTCGTCCCAATTGTTGAAGTTTAATTTGTTTGCAGATGATAGCACGGTCTCCTACAGCTTTAAAAAGGATACTGAAACAGGGTTTGACATCATAATTAATAATGAATTATAAGGTATCAATGAGTGGTTGTATGCAAACAAAATTTTTTGATGTTCATAAACCCAAATTTAATATTCTTTCATTACGAAACCAGACTACCGTTCCGACAATCAAAATTGGTAATAATACATAAACTCAGACTGATTGCACAAAATGTTTAGGTATATATTTATACCAACATTTGAGATTACAGGCCAGGGGTGGGCACACATTGTGTTTTTCCGTGCCGAAAGATGGAATTTCAGTGCCTCTACCATTTTCGTTTCGTTTTTTAAATTGCAGGGGATACTGAGTAATTAAAATGAGGTGGTAGATTATATTGAGGTACGAATAAGGTACATATTTTATTACAAAAATATTGTTAGTATATTAATTATTTGCATTAAAAGGAATCAATAAATGATTTTTAATTACTATTTTTAATGTGAAATTAATTTATAATAAAAACAAAAATTAATTATCTTGCTTTTGTAATAATAAGTAACTCGTAAAATCACAGGATAAATGACAATTGCTAGCTATCTTATAAAAAGTAGGGACTTAAAAATGATTGTACAAAGTCTTACCAATGTTAAGAGTGTCCCTAGACAAACATATGAAAGATATATAAATAACTGATCTAGATAAAAAGAGCCAGAGGTAAAAAATTTAAACACCGGCACTACTGTAACAATAAAAAAAAAATACCTTAATAACGGATAAAATTGACTATCAAAGTATCAAGGTCATTACAAATATACTGTTCTTCAAATTAGTTGACTATCCTCTTCTATATTATCCTTTTAATTTATAAAGCAGTCAGGGCTAATAATTCTAAATTTTATTTAGAAGAAAATAAAGCACCGTTTCCCTGGTGGGCACGAGTGCTACTCTCAGTGCCAAAATAGCACTGAGTGCTCCATTTGCCCACCCCTGTTATAGGCTATGTATCTCAGAAAATTTCTAGACCGTCTGGTCATACCAGAGTATATAATGATCAATTTGTATTACACTCTTATTAATCCGTACATGCAGTATGCTTTTTGAGGTATGATATGGTGCACCGTTATACTTGGGGGACAAGGTTTTCATACTCCAAAAGAGAGCTACTTGGTGAACATAATGATAGATACTTTGAACAGTCTGGAATACTTACGCTTGATAGTTTATATAGATATAATCTACTAATTTACTTGCATAGAACAATTTATGAGAACATAGATGTAAATCTTTTTCAACTACTAAGACATAATTCTGACTATCACTCCTTTAATACAAGAAATTCCCATTGCTAAGTAATCCCAACCCACCGTAGTGCTCTGTATGAGAAATCTTTATTGTACGTAGGTATTAATTTCTGGAACAATCTGCCATATGCTTTAAGAGAAATAGTTTCTTTTGATACATTTAGGAAAAAAAACTTAAAATATATTTGTACATGTGATGTGTTTCTTCTGAAATTTTGCTTGTTTAATTTTTGGAAATAATTTTTTTATTTCACTATTTTTCTATCTCTTTTAAATTTGAAATAAATATACACTGCGAACCGAAAGAGTTTGCAAGTCTACATTTTAGTTCGTTGTCTAATATACGAGGGGTAAATTTCAAAATATTAGAATCTAACTTATTAATTATGTCCAATGATGATGATTTCTGTTATTACTTCAATAGAATTATTTCTCTTGCAGGAATTTACACTGTAATATTATTTAAACTGAAATTTAGGTGAACCATTAAAGTTTGCAAGCATCCTAAAAAGGGCAAATTGAGTTCAATTATCGGAAGATGAAACCAAAATTACAATGCTATTATCTGCCAGTAAATCCACATGCTCCATTGCCAAACCATTGAAGCATGATCATCGTAAAATTAAGAAATTTGTTAAGCACGGTGGTGTCATCCGAAAAACACCCTCAAATTCAAAACCAAAACCGCTTTCTTCTGCACAAATTCGTAAATTGAAATTTGCTCTGATAAAGAACCCCAATGCAACCAGTAAGACCATTTTGATCCAGCTGGGATTCCTTAATACCCAAAACAACCCGCTATGTGTACCTTCGAAAGTTTGGCACAGTCAAGAAAGTGGTCGCTTCACCTCCTCTATCCAAATTACACCGCCAAAAAAGACTTGGATGGCCTGATAGATACCTGAAGCAAGATTTCAGCAAGATGCTCTGGACAGATGAGTGCAGGGCCACCTTGGATGGACCGGATGGTTGGGCAAGAGGATGGGTTTTGAATGGAAGACAATCCCGCAATCGGATGAGAAGACAGCAAGGTGGGGGAGGCGTAATGTTTTGGGCAGGATTGCTTGGAAATGTTATTGTTGGTCCATTCAGAGTTGAACAAGGTGTTAAACCTAACTCTCAGAACTACTGTAGCCTGCTAAAAAAAAATTCCTTCCGTGGTATCAAAGCCTATTTGATGAGGAAAAGTAGACCTTCATTTTTATGCAAAATAACGCACCGTCACATGCTTCCAAGCACTCCAGACCATGGCTTGGCGATCAAGGCATTGATGGTTCAAAGCTTATGGTCTGTCTTCCTAATAGCCCTGACTTGAACCCACTTAAGATGCGGTGCTCGCTTATTAAAAGAAAGATTTATGAAGATAACAGGCAGTATTCAAGCGTAGTTACCTTGTGGGAAGCTGTTTGCAAAGCATGTATAGAAGTTTCTGAAGTACACTTGAATTTTTTTGTTAAAGGTGTTGATACGAGGTTAGTTAAGCTGCTAAAATCCAAAGGTGGAAGATATGAACATGTGAAATGAATCTCTGACTTGATTAATAGTTCAATAATTTGGAAAGCCATTGTATCAAGAGTTATAAAAGGGAAAACATTTTATATTCATTATAACATAAATGTGCATGATAAAATGTGCAAATATTAGAAAAAAACTATGATTATTAGTTATTTTTTGTTAGACTATTGAGTTTTGCATACTGTATCGGTTCACTGAAAAAATGAATTTTCGTAATAACTTGTGATATACATTTTCATATAACTTAAAAATGAAAATTTTGTTTTCTAAATGGATTTTCATATTAATAAAAGAATCCTACTTGAGTTCTATTATTCTCCTGTCTGAAATCATTCAATTTTGTGCACTTGCAAACTCTTTCGGTTCGCAGTGTATAGGATTCCCGAAAAGCCTTTAGAGCTTAATGGGGCCGTGGAATAACAAACATTTTTTTTTGTAATGTACAATTCTAATTTTTCTTTACGGTATTTTTTTCACGAATAAATTGGTTTCATTGTTATAAAAAAATATTGAGTTATTGTTTAATTAGCAAACTAAAAGGATAAGTTAATTCTATGGCTTCTTGATATAATTAACCATAAACACCTTTTGTATTTGGTGTGAAGTTTTTATCTAAAAAATGAAGATAGCAAACTCCACCCAAGTTAAAAATTGCTACAGACACATTCACTGATTGACGTCTTTATAACCGTAATTGTAAAACGTCACTTAGAGAAATGATTGATTCGATGACTATTTATGAAGAATAGTCATCTTGAAGAATGTAACAATGATTTGAAGAAGTTGAAGGAGGACATTTTTATCACATAAGGGTTTTAATTGTTTATGTTTTTGCTTATGTTAACAGGGATAACGAATTTTTTGCTGATCCGGTGTCGATTTTTTTTCAAATAAATAGTCTATGTGAGAACTGTAAATTTACATTTGGGCCACCCAAATAGTCTATCTGTCAGAGGTGGACAACTGTGGCACTGAGTGCTGTTTCAAGCACTGAATTCGGTGATGTTGAATGGCCTGGTCTTTCGCCTGATCCTTGACTTCTATTTTTTTGGAGGGATATTTAGAAAATAATGTGTATGATTGGTAGATATAAGAAATGTGATCACATGGGTCACCAATTTATGCTTTGAAGCAAGTTATTACGTGAGTTGGTTGGACTTTATTCACGTGTGTTAAAACAGCTATGACGTTGTGTGTCATCAAACATTAGTTAATTCAATTCATTTTATAGATTGAATTAACTTACCATTAGAGGTGAAAGTTACTTTTTTGAGAATTGTAAAGTATTATGAAACAACTATGACAGAGTGTATTGTAGTAACTCACAAAGACTGTTAATCCAATGTATCTGGTGTATAAATTAACTTGTTATGAGAGTTGGCACTACTTTTTTTAAGTTTAGGTGTGAGACAAAGAGACTGTTTTGTTTTAACCAAAGTCAATTTAACTACTTTTAAGTAGTACTTGCAACTCACCACGTAGGTAGGGGCAAAAATAACCCATTCATATGAGTCAAAACAAATAAAATTTGATTTGATTCAACTAATCCTTTTTCTGTGTGTAGCTGTAGCTTTAAAAAATAAACTAGTAATAAACAAATAATAGAATACCTAATTATTCTTCATTATTTAATAATCACGAAGACCAACCTGACTCAATCTCGATCCTTTGCTGATGTTTTTCTTTACAAATCATAATTTATACAGTATATTTTGATAATAATGACAGAAATATGCAGTAACTACAAATATGCTTATAGTTACTGTTAGTTATAATTTTGCTTGAAAATATTTAAAAGTGTAATTTGATTTCTTAAATCTATTTGTTGGTTTCATTTTATATTTCTTGTGTCTAATATCTGTGATATGAATTAAAAAAAAAGAATAACGAAGTTTATGATAAAATTTCTGTGGCACCTGATAAGAAAATTCTGCCCACCCCAGACTGACTATCATCTTTCGTCGGTCATTGACTATACAAAATATTGAAATTAAACTTTAGTATAATGTAGTAGATATGAATATTCATTGTGTATAAATTCTTTATTGTTCTGCCATACTAAATCATTAAGTGACTAGATGTGATCACTAAAACGATAAAGGTTTAACGGATGAATCTCACACTAATGGTAATAATAGTATGTCTCAAAATACTAAACAGGTATGCCAACATGAAGGTTTTCATGTCATGCCATCATTCTAGTTAATTTAATTTCACTAAAAGTATCCTTTCATTAATGATACCACGGTAGCAAGAGCACACAATAATTTCTCCCATCGATTCAATCCATAGCTTAATATGTTCCACTGCAGTGATCATTGTATTCAATTACTCTTCACACGATAGAATCACATTAACGATGGCATCAGTCCGTGACAGTTTGCATCAAAATGTTAATGCCTAACATCACATTCTCTGCGCTAACAAATGAGCATCATTTGCACTGTGACGTCACACAATAACAATAATATAATGAATGGGGCAATGGCGTGGACTGTAGTCTTTACGAATGTTGTGATAAAATTAAATAGAACTACTTAAAGTAATGTCACCCATTAGATGATGAGAATTAATGGGTCTATTGATTCTTATTCTCGTCATAACTGATACTTTAATTTTGCCGTAAAACTGATTAATATCTTGTTATGTTTTAAAATAGTTAATTTCATAAAGTTATTATGAACTATGAAAATGTTTCTTTAATGTAATTCTCTTCATATTTGCACATTACATTGCACACACATTTTCTCAAAGTTATAGATTGCTATTTTTGATAATAATAAAGATGAACTTATCTACACAACTGAATAAATTTCTCCTCCGTACAATCACCTTAGGAAATATCGCTTCTTTCTTTCTTACTTCTATCGACGGTTGGGAAGAGGAGTTCGAATTTCATGAATATATATCGATATATCAGAGAGATTTGTTCTCCAGATTAAAGTGATTCAAAGGGACGCAACACAGTCAGACTCATACTATATTGTAAATACAATGAACCCATTAATAATGTATTATGTATTTTATGATTAAACTTTCCATTCGTATCAATAATCATTAAAATTATATGAATAACATATGTAAGGATTAAATAAGAATTGAGTTGAATATCACAAAAAAGGGATGACAGCCATAGAACGGTTTCTTTTGATAATCATATAATTTATCGAACAAAATAAAAAAAAAATAAAACCAATTTAATAACTAATACTTGGTTGACGTTACATTGCCCTTTTAAATGTTAGTACTCTTCTAGGCATGACATTTATTAGTTAATGAATATAATCTTGCATTTAAGATTACATTACTTTGATACCATATATTTTTTCTCTTATTTTCGATACCCTTCATCAATCAGATGGAAATTAAAGTGATTGGGCTAGGACTCTTCCAGGTAAGACATTGATCAGCTAACGAATATAATCTTGAGGAATATACTATTAAATTATTATTATAGTCAATACATTTGAGTCCATATATTTTTATATAATATTTTCGATACCCTTCATCAATTGGTGAGATTGGTAAGAGTTAACTATTTTTTTCATTTTTTAGTATGTATATTGTATAGTATATAGGTACTATACTTATTGTCTTGTTATATATAACAACACAATAAGTCCAAATATACATATCATTTGCTATGATATATCTAGACTTATTGTGTTGTTCTCCTCAAAAATATCTAACAAATCAGCATATTTTACACAGATATCTAACAAATCAGCATATTTTACACAGATATCTAACAAATCAGCATATTTTACACAGATATCTAACAAATCAGCATATTTTACACAGATATCTAACAAATCAGCATATTTTACACAGATATCTAACTAATCAGCATTCTCTCTAATGTTGAGGTCACAAATCAACACTTCATTATTTTTATTTGCAGTCAAATTAGGATTCTTTGTTCCAGCAAAAAGATTTGAATTTTTCTAATTTCCCTCACAAAGGAAATTCTCTTGATGTGATATAGACCCTTTACCCTATTTGCTTCCCTATTGTTCTTTTTCAGTCAGGGAGATCTATTCTTCTCTTGTTTGACGATCATTAATTCTTCCTCCACTGAAAGTAAATGTGCTGAATGTATTTGGGTGTTCATAGAAGGCTACAGTTGATGTAAACTATCCATTACATATTTAGTTTCTCAATGTAATATTTCTAAATCGACTTCTATTACTCTATGAGCCTAAGTAAACAACAGTAATTTAACGAGAATTACCCCAACACTCAGATTTTAGTAGAAAAATGTTTTCTTCTTCCTCACTAGTTTGTGTAATCGAAGATGTTTTTCCCGGTGAATTGTCGATGAGAACCAATTTCCAAACTCTACCTGCTGCAGTTTCCGCTAAATTATTCACAAGAGTGATCGTGTTAGGAAACTGGGGAATAAAAGTCATAAAGCGAGTAAAAGTGGCTTTTTAGCTCTCCAAATGATTTCGTTCTCGGAATAGAACTCAATAAACTTGAAGACGAGATTTTAAATGTGTTAGAAGAAAATGAAGAGATTCTAGAAATGGAAATTTAAAAATGAAGTTCTACATCGTTCTCACTGCAGTCCAGAGTAGCTTCCAATAATTATTCATCATTCAAAATCTACCCTGACTCTTTAAGGTTCAATGGCGTATCAAATATCACAAATATTTGGCAATGTTACATACTGGGGCAATTTTTTAAGAATTTTCATCGAGTTATATTATTTCGAACGATAAAACTAAATTGTTGCCCAAACTCGCAAATTGAGTTCTGTAAGCAACTGTTTTATTTATTTTCTAAATCATTTGCTGTCCTTCCATTTTTTGTTCGTACAATCCTAAATTGCATTGAATTCTATTCTAAAACAATGACTTGCTCCACAACAGTGATTAGTATGATATTAGGGAAAGAGTTTTTATATTTTCATTCCCTGTTGTTTCTATCTCTATTATCACTCCTTTAGTTGAATTATAAACCAAACAATTAATTGGTATGTTATAGAAATTACTGAGTTTGACTTAAAATTTGTTGATCGTGTATACCGTAAAATAAGAAGGTATAGCAAAGTTTGCTCTTTAAAATCATGAACCGACAGTTGGGCCCACCGACAATTGGACCCAGGACTATTGGGGCCCAAGAAAATAGGACCCAGAAGAAATAGGGACACAATAAACAACTTTACTTTGTTGTGCTCAATCAATTTTTTTATTGCTTTAATCAAAGGGCTAATGTTTCCTAATATTTTTGGAGTAAACCCAATGAAATTTGAATGCATCTATTTAAATTCTATATTATTTAAAAAAAATATAATCGACACTCTACAACAGCCGTTTAACTTTTAAACTCTACTAATTTACTTATTATCTATTCTATATGGGGTTAGAAGGCAAATAAACCTTCATAAAGCATTAAGTAAAAGATAAATATTGTGTACGCAATTTCCTTCAAACAAAGGGAAATCTAAAAAAAAAATTTAGTAATAGGTTAGTACTATTTATGCATTTTCATTAGTTTCTACTTTATTAACTTAATTAAAGACAATTGCTATATACTGTAATAACAAAGTAGCACTTCTTTATTGGCCCGTATGTTAAATCGGGCAATAGCACTTTGAAGTAGCACTACTGAAAAAGTACCAGATTGGACACAGAAGTACCAAAAACCTTAAATTTCCATGAAATTCAACGCTTTTTTTTACTTTATAGATTATTCGATGACTTTGAATAAATGCATGAGTACTGTGCAATATCCAGACCGTATGTGAAATCGGGCACTAGCACTTTGAAGTAGCACTACACACTACATACAGGCCATAGTGTGATGCGATATTTTATCTTGAAGTGCCCACCTCCACACTACGGTTTGGTGCTAAATATGGCTAAAAGTGAAGTGCGTATTTCAATATTTTGAAGTGTTCTGGAGAGACCACCCTACAAGACCACACTTTGCTTTATTTTCAGTTTAATTTGTTGTGTTTACTTATTTGCCATGGTACTGGACCATGGATCTATTTGTTTTCATTAAAGGTATCATCGGAAAATAACGTCAGGAACAACCTCTCGTGAATATAAGCATGTATTTCGCTTTACTGAAAATTATGTTGATACTATGGCAAATATTTTCCCTGGCAATAGAAACTGATCTAGAGGTCATTCTCTAACCGGAAAGAAAAAACTTTAGGTGTATTCTTTGGTATGCAGCTAGGATAACTGGATTTTCAGATAAATGTAGATAAAAAATGTCCTTAATTGAAGGTATTCTAAGCCAGGTTATCAAAGAAGTAGAGGAGAAAATAGTCTCGAAATATAGCAATTAAATACTTATATTTTCCAAGAACAAGAGAAGAACTACAACAAGCTGAACAAATTTGGGTATGCTCTTTACTCACCCTTATGCCATTGATGTGATTGATGGAACTTTGATTCGATCCTGACGAATATATTGTAAATATATTTTATTTATACATTGTAAATGTAAAAGGTACAACAGCTATTCACAATATAGTAAGAGCATGTTGAATCGGCACTTTTCAATAATCGGTACCTACCCGTAAAATATAAAAATATTAAGATTCTATCATATCAATCACGCTGACAAATCACTTCTTGCAATTGGTTTTTGTTTCAGCCGAAAACGAGAAAGAAAATTAAATACAACTTACTAATTGAGACAACCGAGGAGGGGGCAGCTTCAACAATGCTGGAATATATATGAGGATTTGTTTATAACTTTTTCTATAAGATTTATCATTAAAAAAGGTAATTATTTATAAGAAAGAACGAATATTCCTCTTTCCAATGATGTACACGGTTTAATTTTCGCATATCTGTTGTATTTTTATATTATTCCAACTGATGGTGGTGGCTTAAGGTGCTGATTATTATGGTATTTACCATACACCAAATAACAAATATTTTTTTTATAAAAATTGTAAAATATTTTTTCAGGTATAGTTTTCGTTTTTTGGTGTATTATTTGAAATGTAATACGTTTTTTAACAAGTGGACGGGGACACAAATTTTCGAAAATACCTTAAATGGCGTAGTGTAGCACTTCAAAATTCGTCAAAAAGCAAGTAAGCACTAAAGTGTCTTTTTGGATACGAAACTGTAGTGCGATACTTTACCTTGTAGTGCTACTTTGAAGTGCTTAGTGTGTAGTACCAATTTAGCATACGAGAGAGACACTCTAAAGTGCGCAGTGCTACTCCATAATGCTAGTGCCCTATTTAACACACGGCCCATTGTGTCTGGTGCTCCAAATTTTCTGGTTCAATCGTTTGGACCCAATTGTCTTGGACTCAATAGTTTTAGGCCCAATCAATAATCGCGGGGCCAAAGTGACCTGCACTCAATTGTCTTGGGCCCAATAATATTGTCAATGCACCCTTCAAAGTACAATTTTATTTTGGCTCTTATTATTGTGGAATTTTATTTCATATCCAAATAATTATGTATGCAATTACTTATAACTAATGCAATGTGTAAATATGACACACATTTCTATCGCTTTAAAAACAACGGACAATTTGAAAAGCTATTACGTATAGCGATACACTAAAGCATGGTAACATGACAATTCACATACAAATAACACAGTGTTGCGTCACAACGCTTCTAAGATTTGCATTGATCTTATGCAAATATTCAATATGCAAATAGTCTTAGGATATTTTTCAAACTGTCAAATTACTTTGACAGTTTGACAACAAGATGGCGACAATGACTTGTGAAAAGCTTTATCTATTTATCTCAAAATGGCGCTTTCCCATATAAAATAATATTTCTTTGATAAGAATTATTTCAATTAAGAAATTAATTATATCATATCACAAAATGAATGTGCTGATTGCATAAAAAACTTAATAGTAATAGTTCACTTTTAGCCGCACTCTCCCTTTGACTCATCAGGAATATGCAACGAAAAAACACATGGTTTGCATATTTATAGTCAAGGTTGTTACAGTCTAGTCAGAGGGAAAATGTTACAAGATTTAGTCGAATCAGCTCTTATTCTCCCATTCACACCATAACTTTCTTCTCAGCAAATGGAATATTCACAATGACTTTCATTATTGCAATGTAACTTCTCTTTACATTAGGTATGCATGAGATCTCTCAGTATTTTCCATCAGTGTCTACGATGTTTACATTATTGGTTGCCTATTTCGATTCCCCTGTTATTCTATTATTGAACAGCTTCTCTATGTATTTTTAAAATGTGCAGTAAGAGTTGCACAAACTTTGTACTTTCCACAACTCTGGTTTGTATTTAACCGTAGGAGAAAAAACTTGGGGGAAAAACTTTGTTTAAAAATAAACTATAAATGTTGGAGTTTTCTACAGAACCTCAGTAATATACGTCACCATATATACAATATGTAAATAGCGATATAAAACTTATATCGAGTCAATAAAGAGATATGCAGAATTTACTGCAGTCTTGAAATTATGGTAGTTAAAGTGATTTATGGGTGATATAACTCCCAGCCAACTTATTGAAAATTATGTAATGTGAATGAAATCATTGGAATTTATATCCTAGTAATCAATATGTTACTGCATATGAAAATATCGCAAAGAATGTGAAACAATTAAATATTATAAACAAATTATTGTACATTTTACAATTTATTGTTTATATTTCTGATACAAGCTATGTACTCTAGCCACAGTACAAATTGTGTATGTTCAAAATTTACTAATTTCATTTTTCCAAAAAGAATCTTTCACTAATTGTAATGTTTGTAGAAATTTTAAAATCTCTTTGGGTACAGAACTAAAATTTGAAAGATTTGAAAATACAGTCGAACTACTCTATAATGAACTAAAACTAAACTAGGTCACAAAATAGAGCTGACTTCATTATAAGAGAATAAGCGATGCATAGTAGACTGGCATTTCATGGCAGATTACACAAAATACTTGCTTTAAAATAAAATCATTTTACAGTCATATTATTAGATAAAAACAATAAAAGTTAATGAAATAACTATACCTTTTACATTTCTATTTGATCAAAATGAAATAATAATTGATCCAAGTGAATTTCAATTTGATCAAAGTGAAATTGATTTTGATTCACGTGAAAAAACATTTGATCCAATGAAATTGAATATTTCATCATTCCGATATTTCACATTTTGCTACCACTATGAATTGTTTCAATATTCTTAATTCATACATTTTTAAAATCACCCTATATTTTGATACCGTGTGTCTCTGTCTGTTGGTTGGTTGCATGAAAAATGTCCTCCTTTAACATTTAAGATGCGATATAAATACATTAAAAAATTGGTTGTCAGGATAAAAAAAATTTGAATAACAGAAAAAATATGAGTATCAAAAATCAGAATACAGTAAATTAGAGATAGAAAAAAAATACAAGAAAATAAAAAATCTGACACACAAAAATCATGAGAAAAGGATACACAAAAAAGGCGGGATTTCAAAAACAAATGCGGAAATCCCGCATTTTTCTGAAATCTCGAATTTTTTTGAGATTTCGTATTTTTTTTGGGATATAAGACATTTTTAAAATCCCGCTTTTTATTGAAAACTCGCAATTTTGTAAATCCTGCATTTTTGTGAATCACGCTTTTTGTAAATATCGTACTTTTCGAAATCCAGCATTTTTTTAACTTCCGCATTATTCTAAATCCTTAATTTTTGCAAATCCCGTTATTTTGAGGTTCCGAAATTTTTGTAAATTCCGATATTTTTGAAATCCCTTTTTTTTCAAATCCCGCCTTTTTCAAATCTCGCCTTCATTTGAATCCTGCATTTTTCGAAAAACCCGCACTTTTGTAAATCTCGCACTTTTTGAAATCCTGCACTTTTTTGTAATCCTTCATTTTTTTAAATCTTGCATTTTTGTTAATTCCGCTTTTTTGTAAATCCATAAATATTTGCAAATTTCAATTTTTTTTAAATCCTGAGTTCTTTTACATCCCTCATTTTATTGAAATTTCGCATTTCATTGAAATCCATCATTTGTGTAGAATCCCGCACTTTGAGTTCATGCATTTTCGAAATACCGCATTTTTTATTTGAATATTGAAACCATTTCTCTTGGATCAAATATTATTTCACTTGGATCAAATATTATTTCTCTTGGATCAAATATTATTTCTCTTGGATCAAATATTATTTCACTTGTATCAAATATTATTTCACTTGGATCAAATATTATTCACTTTGATCAAATATTATTTCACTTGGATCAAATATTATTCACTTTGATCAAATATTATTTCACTTGGATCAAATGTTATTTCACTTGGATCAAATATTATTTCACTTGGATCAAATATTATTCACTTGGATCAAATATTATTTCACTTGGATCAAATATTATTCACTTTGATCAAATATTATTTCACTTGGATCAAATGTTATTTCACTTGGATCAAATATTATTTCACTTGGATCAAATATTATTCACTTGGATCAAATATTATTTCACTTGGATCAAATATTATTCACTTTGATCAAATATTATTTCACTTGGATCAAATATTATTCACTTTGATCAAATATTATTTCACTTGGATCAAATGTTATTTCACTTGGATCAAATATTATTCACTTGGATCAAATATTATTTCACTTGGATCAAATATTATTCACTTTGATCAAATATTATTTCACTTGGATCAACTAGAACTTTAAAAGGTATAGAGCATAAAAACTCACCTCAATATTATCATTTGTTTAATATGCTTTGTTTGTTTCGTTTATTAACGACTCAGTGATTTCTTCTTTCTCGTTTCCATGTGAAATTAGTTTTGTTTTATCTGATGTTGTCACAAGATGCACTCAAGAGTTATTATTATCTTTATTCGTGAGTGCATTATAATTATAGGGTTTTTATTTGAGTAATAATAAGTGAAGAACCTCATCATGGTCAGGGCTGTCACGCTATCTTAAATTTACCAATGGAGATGTCACGGCAGAAAATCGTTACGATAAAACTGTACCTGGTAGAGGCGATACACACGCTATTTTGCAGTCAAATCAAGAGGTCAGAGTAAACAAAGACAAAGAGATAATTTAGCAACCAGAATCTCAACGTTATTTGCAAAATATGTTCAAATAGCTTCCAATAAAGATCTATATAGCAATTGTGAGTAAAGCGTTTTTGTCACGGAAAATTTGAACTTGAGTTAGTGAAATTGATGGTGAAGAGTGTCTAAGAGATAATAACTCTACCATCATTTACCCCGATATGATTAAAGGAAATTCTCAAAATTTTCAGGAAGAAGTTCAATCGCCAAGACATATCTGTGGCGCACCTGTCCTCCAATCATGACATGTGCGCCATCTGTACACTCAGCAACATGATTTTGTCCACTCAAGGTTGTAGGCCGTAAAGAAACTATTCAATATTTCGAATGCATCTTCACCTTTCGTTTTTGTTTTCAAGCATTTGCAAAATAAAATCATCAAGGATCCTCTCATCAGTCACATATCTCACAAATGCAATGTGTTTGGATATTGAAGAGCAAACCATGAAGTTTTGTGCAGAGCTGCAATAGAATACATATCTTGTATTCTACATTGAATTGTGGTATTCGAGAGAGATATTTTCTTCATTTCAGTCTCTGCATCTTGGCCCAGCATCAGAGCAGTTGCTTCCAAAATGCAAGGTTTTGTTAGATCTTCTCCAATTGTGTTTTTTTTGCAGGTTTTTAAGAAATTTTGTATGATGTTTCAATTATTCTATTTGAATTCTCATTTTCCTTATATTTATATTTAATATTTTCAGCAAGTCTTCTAAGATTGTGAAGATTCTTATTGTGAAAGTTCCCATGAAATTTTTCAAAGTGCTTCAGTAATTTATTCTGTTTCAAGCTTTCTGTTGACAGGACTTTCTCACAGATGACACATACGGGTTTCTCACCATCATTATCAGTAATTCCTGTGAATCCAAACTGCAGGTACTCTTCTCGATATTTTATTTTTCTTGCAGACATCTTGAGTGTCGGGGACAGAGTTAAGATAAACTACTCTATGGCGGGGGAGATTTTATTAAAAATTTAATAATATATGCTTGCAATCGGTATCATTACTACAACGCGAGGTATCATTCTCCTAAAATACAAAGAAAATAATATGGGAATATTGATATACTTAGGTGTTGCCACTTCACCATTGATTTATTTCAAATTATATAATTTAAATAATTCCAAACTTTATAAATTCAAAGAGAGTTTACAGGTCATACCAATCCGTACACTTGTCTCTCTAATAATTTATTTAGCAGTTCTTCTTTCACACTCTGAGATGACTTCAGAACTAACGCAGTCTTACTTCTGATATGTTCAATAGCAGTGAGAAGCAAATGCCATCTTTCTATCAAATATGAAATCTCTTTGCTAGTCATTGCTTGGCTATTGTGATGTTTGCTTTCAATTCCAAGCATTGAAATGCTATCAGAAATGCTTGGCTTGAAAAGAACCAACAAAAGAAACATACCAATTCTCAATGTATGAGAGACCAGTAATATCCAATAAATAATTCAATTCTATTGCAGAATTGAAATTAAAATTCACTGAAATATCAAAACATTCGAGAATTTGATATTAAAGTCATATATATTTATTTTTTCGTGATATTCCATTCAAGATTTATCATACAACAGACATCAACATTATATTTAGTCAATATTTCTCCCATGATAAAATAAGAATTGATAAGCGCCCTTCAGAGATTTTCTAATGCAAATAATTTATTATGATAAATATTCACAATCTTTCTTCAGTAGATATCTTTAAAATGTTAATCAATAAATAAAGACTGAATTATGGAGAAGTTAATATTTTACTAAAAAGTTTCATAGCAAGAAAATTATTAATGAGCAATGTATACGACTTGACAAATATTCATTCACCAAAATTGTACAAATTAGGTTAATAATTTTCGTAATAACTAGAATTATAATTAGTCATATCAGAAAAGGATCTATCTACCACTTAGACTCTTTATTCACAACTGCTGAGTAATACCTTTACCCAATATGTTCTTTAGGAATTATTCTAATTTTGATCTGTATTCGCTTTGAAACGCTTCTCCAAATCTAAAGTCAAGATAATTTTGCAGCGCGTACCTTAATACCGTGGATCCGATTACACTCTAACGATTAGTTAGAAGATCAGCGAGAGAAGATTTGCCCACAAAAAGCACTTGACAAATGATGTTATAACCCTCGTAGTTGCAATTGTTTGGAGGAGAAATTCCTCTTTGGAGTGTGATTATAATTCTCTTCTCAGATCTACAGTTATATCTTATTAATGTATAAAAATATATTGTGTACTAAGGAGAAAAGAGTCACTGTGATGATGTACTATCAGAGAAAAGAGTCACTGTAATGATGTACTATCAGAGAAAAGAGTCACTGTGATGTTGTACTATCAGAGAAAAGAGTCACTGTGATGTTGTACTATCAGAGAAAAGAGTCACTGTGATGATGTACTATCAGAGAAAAGAGTCACTGTAATGATGTACTATCAGAGAAAAGAGTCACTGTGATGTTGTACTATCAGAGAAAAGAGTCACTGTGATGTTGTACTATCAGAGAAAAGAGTCACTGTGATGATGTACTATCAGAGAAAAGAGTCACTGTGATGATGTACTATCAGAGAAAAGAGTCACTGTGATGATGTACTATCAGAGAAAAGAGTCACTGTGATGTTGTACTATCAGAGAAAAGAGTCACTGTGATGATGTACTATCAGAGAAAAGAGTCGCTGTAATGATGTACTATCAGAGAAAAGAGTCACTGTGATGTTGTACTATCAGAGAAAAGAGTCACTGTGATGTTGTACTATCAGAGAAAAGAGTCACTGTGATGATGTACTATCAGAGAAAAGAGTCATTGTGATGATGTACTATCAGAGAAAAGAGTCACCGTGATGATGTACTATCAGAGAAAAGAGTCACTGTGCTGATGTACTATCAGAGAAAAGAGTCACCGTGATGATGTACTATCAGAGAAAAGAGTCACTGTGATGATGTACTATCAGAGAAAAGAGTCACTGTGATGATGTACTATCAGAGAAAATAGTCACTGTGATAATGTACTATCAGAGAAAATAGTCACTGTATACACATTTCTTCAACAAAGGGGAAAGGAAAAATGTTGAAATCAAAATTAAAAGCTTATAATAATGAAAATATTGTATTTGTAATTTTGAAACCCACTGAAGCTCTGCCAAGTGGAGTTTCAGATTTAAAGTGTTATGTATCGAATGAATCATTCATTCTGCCCTGAGGCTTGTATCGTAATATTCCTATTACAGGCGTCTAGATTCCAAACTCATACTCTGTAACATGATTGTAGATCGAAATATCAAGATCCGCAAAGAAAGTGACACTAATTCATCAATACAAAGAAGTAGATAATGAATAATTCAATATATGGAAAATTGTTCATGAGACTGGTTTAACCTCTTACAAACGAGAACGAGGTTGTAAAAGAGGCATACGGACTACAAAACTTATCAAAATCACTTGGTAGAAGTTGCCTCTAAACCCACATGGATCTCATCGTAAATTGGCTAATGAAGTCAGTTTCTGTTAAGCTTCAATGTTCCGATTGATGAAAGAAGAACTGAAACCAAAATCAATACAATGCTGAAAGGTCATGTGCTGATTAACATGAGAGAATGAGAGCTGAGAGAATTGGTCAACATTCTTAATGAGATAGCTGAAGACTTGTTTCCCAACTTGGTGGCCTGATGAGGTCTGCAAGGATTCCAGACCTTTCCTTTGAAGACAAGGGACTCAACTACTCCTCACACTTCTCTCTAGTGTCTAACAAAGAACTCGCTAATGGAATGAGAAGCAATTAGACAATAATAAATACGTATCACTTGCGATGCATTTGTTCCTATGCTAAAAGCTATAGTTCGTAATATGGGTGGTACTTTCGAATAAATAGAAAACTATGTTGCTTATTATTCAACTTTGAATTGCAATCTTTCAAATCAAAATTTAATATTTATATATATCAAAAATTTATTACCAATATTCTGAAATATTTTGTAAACAAACAAAATTTAATTTAAGATTTCTTTTATGATAATTTAGGGATCCTTTAGAGAGGTTTGATTTTGCAGAGCAAAGATTTTCCCTCACAGATCCACATCAGTTATCCCATCACTGTGTTAAAAAGAAAGTAAGAGTGTTGTCAACATTGTAGTCTTGTCAGAGTGACATAGTATACATGGGGGAG
Organism: Caprella mutica; assembly: GCA_947561585.1. NCBI lineage: Eukaryota > Metazoa > Arthropoda > Malacostraca > Amphipoda > Caprellidae > Caprella > Caprella mutica. The sequence continues at coordinate 34,390 of CANNZV010003876.1, read as the reverse complement.
TTCTCTTCATTTTATGTTACAGAGTCCCGAATTGGAAGTTACAGAGGGAAAAGGTAAGGTTCTGCCTTTGGAAGTATTACACATTTGTTACATATGGTGGCCGGAGATTTCAGTCACTGAAATTTTGGTCTGGAAGATCCTGTCACTAAACTTTTGGTCCTGCAATGAAAAAGAAATACCCAGCCAACGGAGTAAAGCACCCCTACCAAATGTTTAATTATGAGCGAGGTAGAGCGTTAATACCTTCACTTTATATATTATGAAATCGAATACTGATGATACATGTGTGTAATAGGGCGTGCAACTCTCCGAACTCCGATGCTGAGTCCTTATACAGGGTGGGGCGTAAGTTTGGAAGCAAATGAAAGTGCATATTATAATCCAACGAAAAATATATTTAATAATTTACAGTTATTTATTATTACATAAGGGTTTTAAGAATTCAAAAATCATAAATTTATTCAAAATGTCCCCCCTTGTTTTTAATAACAGCCTCAAATCTCCTCCGAACTCCTCCTACTGCGGCACGCAACTGTTCTTGTGAAATTTCCTTCCAAGATCTCTGGAGCGAACGCTTTAAATCATCCACACTGCGATGGAATTTACCACAGGCCTTTGATTCAAGAATGGACCATACCGAAAAGTCCATAGGATTAACATCTGGGGAGCAGGGAGGCCACATTTCTTTGGACCAAAACCGTGGAAGATGGTCATGGCACCAGTTTTGAGTGACATTTGCAGTATGTGAAGTCGCGCCGTCTTGCTGAAATGTCCATAGGTATCATTACCGAAGTAATCCTTAGCTGACTCCAACATTGGCGTCAAAATATTCTCAATATAACTTTTAGCATTGATTTTGGCGCCTTGTTCCACAAAAATTAAAGGAGATCTCCAAGTTTCTGAAACGGTGGCCCATACCATTACTGAAGCAGGTTTCATGGTTCTGTGGACAGTTTTTTGGTTGTATGGGATGTCTTTTGCACTTTTACTAATTATTCTGTCATTCCTCCGGTTGTGAACCATTTCCACTGTGAAAATTTTTTCGTCAGACCAAACAATTTCACCAGCCGTGCCAGACTTCAATTCTCTCAGAAGTGCTTTGCTTCTTTCCAATATCTTTTTCTTTACAGCTTCTGACAGAGTCTGTCTCTTTCGGAGGGTGAAAGAGGACATCTTTAAGTCTTCTTTGACAACTCTTCTCATTGTTCTGGGACTCACATCAGCTGTTTTGGCTAACAATTGTATTGACCTTTTCGGGTTCCTCCTGATCTTCTCTCGGCACATTTTATCAGTTGTTTGGTGCGTTGTGAGCGTGGTCTACCACTTCTTGGACGATCAGTCAAGTCTCCTCTCTCATTAAAACGCTTCACACACTTCCAAACAGTCGATCTCGCTATTGAGAGAGTCTTTGAAATGACGGAATCTGACTTCCCGGCACGGTGTAGAGCAATAATGGCTTCTCTTTTGTCTGACATTTTTGAATTGACTAATTTTTTGTAAAAAATAACACTGCCACGTCAAAATGTGGTGTCTCTACTATAGTTCAAACCCTATGACCTACTTAGGAACTTATTTTTAAGAATTATATTAATGTTTGAAAAATTGCTTCCAAACTTACGCCCCACCCTGTACAATCATGAAGTGTGCAGTACAACAAACTAACGGATACAACAAACTACGATACAGCTTTTTATGTTGAGAGTTTCAAAGTAATATTTATTTAGTTCCTGTTTTCTTTATTGAGGTTAGAATATTGTTTGAAATTTTCATCCTAAATTGCACTTATTCAGTTTGTTGCACTGCACGTCTCATGATTAATAATAATCTGGCAGGGTAGATCGGGTGGCGGCACACTTTCTTATACATCTAACTGATAAGTTTATATTTATACATCAGACCAAATTTTCTGCTCAAATCTAAGGTTAAATAACACTTATCAAAGATTACAATTGATAAGTGGTGTGCAGACTTCGTGATTACATTTTATGATACCAACGTATCGCGTTTTATTCATCCCCTGTTTAAGAAGTTATTGTTATACATAGACCTTTATTTAATAGGCAATTAAGAGTCATTAAGACACTGAATGATAAACAATGAAAAGAACTCAAGATTATCCATGATACAAATACGGTTAATAAAACATGTCAAAATTACTAATGTTTCCTATCATAATAATGTTCTCCACTTTTAATAAATGCACTACAAATTGCAGTATTCATTATTTCAACTTTTTCTTTTATTGTTCTTTAATAAAATCATTATAAACGAGACTGAAGTTCTGAGACCAAATTGTCCTAGAACACTATTCCCACTGCAATATAATTTAGCTCGTAAATTTAAAGAGCTACTTCCAATTGAACGAAATTTCAACTTGTAACTGTGAGGTATATCAGCGAGCGTCTTGTGTTAATTCAATGAAGATCTGACAAATAATGTGGCAAAAATTAAATGACTTGACTCGACTCGATAAATAACATATCAAATTTCCGGATTAATTCAATGCTGACACATTAATGAACAGAAGAATATCAATTTATGTATATAAAGACAAATTCTGTTAAACACACGTTACATTTTTGCTCAAACTGTGAAGACTTTTCTGATTATCGTAATAAATAATTTTCTTTTGCATTCAACAACTAATGGCAGATGCCAAGGTTAGTGTGCCCCAAAATCAATTTCTCTTTGTAGCGAATTAAGACCTGTTCAGATGGGTCTACAAAGGGAGGCTATGAAGCTGCCGAACATTCTGCCAGATCGTACTTGAGTGACTGTATTCGAAACCATGAGCCGGAGCTAGGTAATAGAGCTATATATGTAGACTCCTATGGCAAGCCTAATCTTTTATTTTTGTGTAGAAGAGCTAAGTTTGGAGAATGGAATCCAGCAATGTGACCAGTTTGGACCGGCAATGTTTGCCCTTGAAAAAGACGAGCTGTATCGCAGGGATGAGGCAGAGTTTTATGGTTGATATCTGGACGACACATCCCTGTTTTGTACACCGGAAGTGTTTTGGGGAACGTAAGAAATTTTATAGATAGGTTGAGTGTCATTGGTCTTGAAGTTGTGAGTCGACAATTCCCGGTGATACTGCCCTGGTAAGTGAGAATTTTTGTTCCATGCAGTTCTTCCAAATGAAAGGGTGGTTCTTAGAGATAGAGACAGTTGTTCTTTGTTGGGAGCGTCTTTAAATGATATGGGTATTCTTTTGGAGATTTTAAGGAGGAAAAAATATTTGGGCCTAAGAATCAAGATATCGTTTTGTTGAGAAAATATTCTCAATTCCGAAGGTGCAATATGTTCTGCAGGCTTCTCTAGCTGTTTTGATGAATCACTTAGATCTGCCGTTGCCAGTCTGACTTATGAAGAGATTTCTGATTCTTTGGTTCAATCAGAGTGTTAAAGAGGACAGTATCCGATTGCTAACTAAATATTGTGGCGAGCAGACATGTGACGCTCACTGATTTTGCTGCGTTTTTTTATCATAGCCTAACTGAGCTACTCTGGATTTCATCATATTCAACAGACTAACAGTATAACTAGAGTGTTGTGACTTCGTATTTCCGAAATAAGCTAGTGTCTGTTTCGTGTGCTGCTGCTACAAAGCTACATCTCCTCAAAGAGCATATTGTCAAGGTACTGATAAGAGGAGTCTGTTAGTTAAGGTGCGGGAGCAAAAAAAAAAAAACAAGTTTGATGTCATTCGATCATGTAATTCAGTAAAACCCAACAATCTGTACATAAATGACACCCAGTAGATCGCGCATATTGTACGCTATAGGGCAGGCAGAGCGTCGCAAGGCTGGCCTTCTCAGTGGATGTGGATCAATGGATAGAAGAAGAGTTTTTGCATGGACCAAGTCAGGGAACCACGGATTTTAGGATTTTCTTGAACACATGGAATGAACTTGAACTATTTTGTGAGCGGAGTCTAAACTTGAAGGTTTGTGATTTAATTGATAATCCATTCCGATGACTGTTATCTGCCGAGACCATTTGTGTTATTTCGTTATTTTCGTATACTAATAATGTACATAGATATTACTGACACTTATAGTTACTTTTAACATGAAAATGATTCCGGCAAACTTGTGCTTATGCAAATAAGCAAAATGAATTGCTGTGGACTGGATTTTTCTTTTCTTTGTGTTCTCTCAGTTTCGCATTGCATATTTGTGTTATATGTGTCTTCGACTCTTCATATCATCGGGGTTTTATATTCGATCGTATTTTTTTATTTATGCTCAAAGATTGACTTGTGATGATGTAAAATTATGTTGACATTGACAACCTCAATTAATTATATCTCTATTCGTATGAGGATAACGATCGATCAAGTCAATTACTTGATGTGGACTCTTTAAATGAGAAGGCCTCTGTATCATCTAGTGACTTTTCTGTCGTACACTTGAATATTTTCTCGTTTCTGATGAATATTTCCTTAACTATGTTAGAAGATTGAACTTTAAATTTAATGCTTTTTGTTTTACGGAAACGTAGCTGAATGAATATACGGTCGGTATTGTTAGGATAGATGGCTATGAAAAGTTTGATCTTGTTAGAACCGATAAACGGGGAGGAGGAATTTCCATTTATGTCGACTCAACTTTTAAATCCAAATGTCTTTTATCAACGTGTAACGATTATGTTGAAATACTATGTGTAGAATGTTCGTTTGTAGATACCAACTTTTTTATATTTACCATTTACAGATCCCCAAATACGAATATTGACTTGTTTATTGATAAATTTATGGATATTTTTTCTCAATTCAATTTTAATTCTTACAAAATTGTTATTTTTTGCTGTTACTTTAAATTAAATATGTTTAGCTTAATCCGTGTTTACATTATCAGTCAGCACCTAGGTATTTTGCTAGAGATTCACACTAAAGTGTAGAATTTCACCATAAAACGCTGTTTACGCACTGAAATTGAAAAAAAAAAACGGACAGAATGAGTGTGGTACTACAGTACGTCAGTGTGGTTAATAGTGGCTGTGCTTTCAGTCTGTGTTTAGCTGTGAAAAGGTCAGTGCCAAATGACTCGCTATAGAAAAGAAAGAGAAGGTTGCTGCGCAGCCTCGAACACTCACCTCTTCCTATTGCTAGCAGCGCACTGAACATAAGTGAAAAAGTTCCACTTTCGGAAGGTGTAGTGATTCGAACGAATACTCTCCATTTCTCAATTTCAGTGCCAAAACCGCGTTTCATGATGAAATTCTACACTTTGTGGTGAATCCCAAGGGAAATACCAAGGTGCGGACTAATAATGTCAACACGGCTCTTAGTCGTGTTAGTAAGTTCAGGGCGTAACCCAAGGCGTGCAGTAGTGACTGATTCCGAGATCAGAGCTCCTTTTATTAAGCTAACCTTGCGTAAGCTGACGTAAGTGATGAAAGTGATGGTAAGCAATCAGATTGTATTATAGTGTTTCCTTACAGGAGTGGGAATATTCTGGTTTGGAACTGCAGAGTGCACATGTATCGGCACATTTCCTTAGGTGCACCACAATGATTACGCAGTTGAGGCCGGAGAATCGTAAACGTCGGAAATTCTCCACCCTTGGAGTATTTCTTACATATTTGAGCCAATTGCTATAGAAACTAAAGGAGTGTACGGTAGTACAATCCTCATCTTGCGGGAAAGGGAACTATCTACCTCATCTTGCGGGAAAGGGAACTATCTACCTCATCTTGCGGGAAAGGGAACTATCTACCTCATATTACAGGAAAGGGAATTCTCTACCTCATATTACAGGAAAGGGAACTATCTACCTCATATTACAGGAAAGGGAACTATCTACTTCATATTACAGGAAAGAGAACTATCTACCTCATATTACAGGAAAGGGAACTATCTATCTCACATTACAGGAAAGGGAACTATCTACCTCATATTTCAGGAAAGGGAACTATCTACCTCATATTTCAGGAAAGAGAACTATCTACCTCATCTTATTGGAAAGAGAACTATCTACTTCATCTTATAGGAAATAGAACTAACTAACTCATCTTACTGGAAAGAGAACTATCTACCTCATTTACTGGAAAGAGAACTATCTACCCCATTTACTGGAAAGAGAACTATCTATCTTAATATTTCAGGAATAAATCCTTGTTGCCTGGGAATGAGTCAGAATATTCCGAGAACAAAGGAGTAAATTGTCTGTGAAGATCTGAACTCCATAGAAATCTGTTTGTCTTCTCATGATTTAAACAACGACTGAGTTAATGGCAATAGAAATAGGAATATAAATATGTAATAATTTAGCTGAGATCACTTATTTTAAGAATGTACGGTTAATATTAGACAACATAAGTTTAATCAGAAATCCGTAGATTGAAAAATTTTGGCTTATCTTCGTAAATATGCAATACTCACTCGAATTTGTGAAATGCATAAGCTATACTATCTAGATAGGCTGAATGGAATTATAGAAATTATAAATGGAATTATAAAATAGTACATTCAGATATACAAACCTTCTTTTGTACAACAATATGGTGATATAAAATTATGAAAATTTTAATCTAGACGGTGGCCTCTCAAATTAAAATTTATTATCTTAAATAAATTTTACTTATTACAGGGTTACCAAAATCATTTTAATGTAATTAATCACATAACAAATTATGCATACATTATTTAAAAACATGTATGGTCGTAGTCGTTTAAGCACAAGAAAATAAAATTAATTAATCCAAGACAACAGGAGCGTACGGTAGTACAAACTTTTCAATCATGAAGTCCATAGGTAGACGCCATCTTGAGACAACGAACGAGCCCATGGAGTCTGACTGTTTCCAACAGCGAATTTAACTTGGAATCTAGCGAGAGAATGTTGTCAGCATTCTTGTAGAATGTCGAGTTCATCCCTTCCGTGTGTTTTTAGCCCCACTCGACAAACTCAGTCGCAATTCCCTAAAAGTATTTTCTCTTCTCTAAAATATATACTTTTCTTGTTTATTAATGGAATTTTTTATTGAAATATTATTTTATTAAAGGTCCTCTCCACTCTAAATTAAAAAAGTTGGAATTGTTTTAAATGTGTAGAGCTAAGGTATATAACATGTCACCGTTAGCAGAAAAGAACTAGAGCAAGTATTCTGTTCACAATTAATTATATAAGAAATATTCACATTCAACTTTAGCCTTTCTAAGATTCATTAGAATAAAAATTACGAATACTTAATAGGTATATAACGTATATTCATACCTATTTAAAATATGAAGTGTTTTAAAATTAACAGTTCTCTAGATCGGAGAAATGTTATGATATATGAAAACAATTAGTAAGAAATACTTTAAATTATTCTTTTTGAATTTGTCGGATCTAGTTAGCCTATTGGATAATTGAACTTATTCTTTGCTTGAAATTCAGCGGCTAGAAGAAGAACGGAAAAGTATCTTGAATTAAATATTATAATAAAAATATAGGACCCAATTCGAAATGGTTTGTAGTTTTATATCCAGTAACCATAGTTATAATGAATAGAAAAATAAAAAAATAAAAAGTGGAGGGGACATTACAGAAAAATTGAAATTTAATCAATGTTTCGAGTTGTTATAATTTCAGGCTCTCAATTTAAGTTTAAAATACCACTGAAATTAATCAGGAATATAATTTGTATTATTATATGTCTATGGAATATCACGAGCTCATTCAAAAAATACAGTTCCCATAATGTTGACATGCTTAATTTTCTAGTTTATCTAATTTCTTCAATGCATCTCTCTTTTTATTCCAAAGCGAGTTTTATTACAACTGCACCTCATCAACTCTTTGAAACTGCAGCTAAATGATATTGAGCCTTGAAAAGACTTCCCATGTCGTCATTATCCGTATGCATATGACTATTAGTGTGAAATGCATGCTCTACTTCCTCAACATGTAATATGTTGTTGCTGACGAGTATTAAACTTGCTCATACAGTTAAGAAAATTCGTTGCAATTACTGAAATAGTTTCAACAACAAACTAATTCTATAGACACGTGCTGGGTTGTTCAGTTCCATTCAGTTCTTTTCAGAGAGTTGAAAGAATACAGAGGGAAGTTCTTCTTCTTTCATGATTTCTGGAATAATAATTCTTGTACATCTTTTCATGTTAACAGTTTGAACAGTTTTCATGTTAACAGTTTGAACAGTTTTCATGTTAACAGTTTGAACAGTTTTCATGTTAACTCTTTGAACAGTTTTCATGTTAACAGTTTGAACAGTTTTCATGTTAACAGTTTGAACAGTTTTCATGTTAACTCTTTGAACAGTTTTCATGTTAACAGTTTGAACAGTTTTCATGTTAACAGTTTAGTTTCAACTGTGTATACCAAATCTTGAACATAATTATGAAGTTTGAAAATTAAATATAATGTTGATAATTGTTTATTCTAAGTTAATAAATAAATACGTTTAAACATTTGAAAATATGAGAGAATATTATAGTACGAAAAGATAAAGAGATATCCTAGGACCGAAAACACCAGTTCGCATTTTTTCTGTCCGAATATCCATCTAATATTGGCTACCTTCCAAAACAGTTTTTCATGAATGGATGAAGTTCTTACACGCCTTCAATACGGTTTCGGCTCAATGTATTCCTTTTACAGCCGATCGCCACGGAACATCATTTTAAATGAAGAATATAAGGATCTACGATGTAACGTGATTGGTCAGTAGCGGATTAAATGTATTTTTAGTTCGGTGAGAAAAAAAAAGAATCTGAATTGTAACGCGATCGATGAGCAGCAGATTAAAAATATTTTCAAATTGATGAAGAAGAAGAAGAATCTATGATTTAACATGACTCTGTACACTGTCTAGTAGCAGATTGAAATATGTATAGTTTGGGGAAGAATAGTATACTGTAAATTACGAAATAGCTTCCCTTGTGATTCGAAAATAATTTGTGTTCCCTGTTTTAGAATTTCAGTCAAGTTTATATACTTTCAAATTCATCTTTAAATTAGAATAGTTTGATCGAAAGTATAGTATTCTATTAGTCCATATTGATAATATTGTGATTATATATCTAATGCAGTCGCAATGCATTACCTGCATCATTTATTATCTGTGTACATTCAGGGAGATGGTATATTTGTTCTCTTTTAGGAACATTGTCTATCTCTCTTCCAATGAACGAGGCAAAGATAAGACTCAGCTTTGGAAGATTCTAATCTTCTCTAAAGAGGAAGACAAAGTATTGGAACCTCCAATAAAGAGAGAGTCAGGTGCACCAGAATGATAACGTAAATATATTTTGTGGCAGAGGTTTGTCTGATGGAGTAAGTACATAGTTTGTGGCAGAGGTTTGTTTGATGGGGTAAGTACATAGTTTGTGGCAGAGGTTTGTTAGAAGGAGAAGGTACATAGTTTGTGGCAGAGGTTTGTTAGAAGGAGTAGGTACATAGTTTGTGGCAGAGGTTTGTTAGAAGGAGTAGGTACATAGTTTGTGGCAGAGGTTTGTTTGATGGGGTAAGTACATAGTTTGTGGCAGAGGTTTGTTAGAAGGAGTAGGTACATAGTTTGTGGCAGAGGTTTGTTTGATGGGGTAAGTACATAGGTTGTGGCAGAGGTTTGTTTGATGGGGTAAGTACATAGTTTGTGGCAGAGGTTTGTTAGAAGCAGTAGGTACATAGTTTGTGGCAGAGGTTTGTTAGAAGGAGTAGGTACATAGTTTGTGGCAGAGGTTTGTTTGATGGGGTAAGTACATAGTTTGTGGCAGAGGTTTGTTTGATGGAGCAAGTACATAGTTTGTGGCAGAGGTTTGTTTGATGGAGTAAGTACATAGTTTGTGGCAGAGGTTTGTTAGAAGGAGTAGGTACATAGTTTGTGGCAGAGGTTTGTTTGATGGAGCAAGTACATAGTTTGTGGCAGAGGTTTGTTTGATGGAGTAAGTACATAGTTTGTGGCAGAGGTTTGTTTGATGGGGTAAGTACATAGGTTGTGGCAGAGGTTTGTTTGATGGAGCAAGTACATAGTTTGTGGCAGAGGTTTGTTTGATGGAGTAAGTACATAGTTTGTGGCAGAGGTTTGTTTGATGGAGCAAGTACATAGTTTGTGGCAGAGGTTTGTTTGATGGAGCAAGTACATAGTTTGTGGCAGAGGTTTATTTGATGGAGTAAGTACATAGTTTGTGGCAGAGGTTTGTTTGATGGAGTAAGTACATAGTTTGTGGCAGAGGTTTATTTGATGGAGTAAGTACATAGTTTGTGGCAGAGGTTTGTTTGATGGAGTAAGTACATAGTTTGTGGCAGAGGTTTGTTTGATGGAGTAAGTACATAGTTTGTGGCAGAGGTTTGTTTGATGGAGCAAGTACATAGTTTGTGGCAGAGGTTTGTTTGATGGAGTAAGTACATAGTTTGTGGCAGAGGTTTGTTAGAAGGAGTAGGTACATTGTTTGTGGCAGAGGTTTGTTTGATGGAGTAAGTAGTAAGTACATAGTTTGTGGCAGAGGTTTGTTTGATGGGGTAAGTACATAGGTTGTGGCAGAGGTTTGTTTGATGGAGCAAGTACATAGTTTGTGGCAGAGGTTTGTTTGATGGAGTAAGTACATAGTTTGTGGCAGAGGTTTGTTTGATGGAGTAAGTACAGAGTTTGTAACAGAGGTTTTTTGAAAAAATACAAATGCATGAAATATGTATAAAAAATATTTAAATTATATACTAAATAAATACGTAAATAAAAGGAAAAGAAAATAATAAAAATATATATAGCTTTATTTAAAAATATGTATACATATATAAAATATTCAGAATCCATGGCGAACTGACACACTTGACAGGTACGCATGTATAGTGAGTGTGCTCCTCAGGTAACAGGTGCACCAGTTAGTCGTATCTATTTATGCGTACCTGTCAGGTGGACATCATATTGTATGGCCGGCCTAAGTTACCTAACCAGGCTATTATCCCATGATATTTTGCAAGGAGTCGTGTTTCGCAACAGGGGGTATGAAAGCCGTCTTTTATGAAATCCGACTCCTCACATGGTAATTAAATTGTATCTCTTCAGTATTCCTACGGGGGAAAATTCAAGGGAGTCGCTTTCATGACAGCTATATAGAGACGATATTAAAACAATCTGACTCCTCTCAATTTACCTTCAAGTATAAGTAATGAAATCATTTGAACTCAATAATAATTAGAATAAGTATAAAAAAAATTTGTATCATAGTTACATAGATCGAGGTGACTTCTATAATTTTTTGTATTTGGAAGATGTCTTATTTTCATGACAGCCATCGTTAAAAACACACAAAACCCCCTTAGGGCTAATCCACACCATCGCTCCGCTCACGCTCCAGTCACGGTCCGGTCCAATATTCTTTAATGGATTTCACGTAGAGCATCCACACTAGCAGTGCCGGTCAGGTCACGCTCCGGTCATGATCCAATCCAAAGATATTTTGACTAGAGCGTGATCGGACCGTGAGCGGAGCGGCACTGCCAGTGTGGATTAGCAACGCTCCAGTCGCGGTCCAATTTTATTATTTGCGTGCTTTTTCTTGAATATTACTATACATATATATGTCACGCGCATTTGACTAATCTGAAATATCGACCGATTTCACCGCGCAATCTATTGATCAATCGTTATTGCAGGCATCGACCGATGGCGCAACCATCTATCGATTGTTGCGCGTTCGAATGATAAGATTATTTTAGCTTATGCATCTAATTGACAAATTTAATCGCATTGGTATATCGATTAATAGCGCATCTATCAATCGATTTCTGCGCGTTCGAATGATATGGAATTTTTTAGTTTATGCATTTAATTGTCTTGATTTTAATGGAAAGATATTGTCTTTTTAAACAAAAAATTGTTATATTTCATAGAGTAACCTATTTACTTTTTTTTCTAAAAAGTAAGGGGATGAATAAAAGTAAATTAATTTAAAAAAAAGTCATATAACCATCAATCAATTGATGATTACCATATGAAATGTAACAATTAGATATAGAAATTATAGAAATCCATATCAATCGAACGCGCAACAATCGGTTGATGGTTTCCTTATTAAATATACCATTTAGATTGATAAACTAAATACTTTCTTTTTCATTCGAACGTGCAACAATCGATCGTTGGTTGCGCTATCGGTCGATGGCTGTGCTAACGACAGATCAACAGATTATGAAGCGAAATCGGTCGATATTGCTGCAGATCAGTCAAACGCAAGTGACATATATAATACTTCTTATACCTTAGGGCTTAGACTCTAGAAGTCTAGATTCTTAGATATACACTCAGTTTTCTCTAGGAGTGATTGTGTTTTCAGTGTTGCATGTTTTCTTTTCTAAAATCATTTTCAATTTTAGACAGATTTTTTCAAAAGTTTCAATAGTCATTCGAAAATAATAGAACAATTTAGTTTCTTCATCTATTAGATGAGGATAAAACGAGTAGATATCCTTCACACTTCCTGTCTTTTAGCATAGGATGAACTCAAAATATCTACTTATTTGTTTTCTCTCATCCTGTTCATCAATCAAGCGTAATGATAATTCACTGCAAAATCAGATGATACGGAAGAGACGGGAGCGAGAGCGGACCGTGACCGGACCGAACATGTGTATGCACAAGGATGAGACTTGACAGTGACTGGAGCGAGAGCGGAGCGATGGTGTGGATCAGCCCTTATCTTCCATTGGAGGGAGTCTTATTTCGCAACTGGGCCATATTCACAATGTACTATGTAGTTAATAACTTATTTGATAATTGAAAAATTCTATCTCCCAACCTTACACGCCATTACTCGTGTACTAACTTGGTAAGTTTAGTTTTTCCATATTGTAGTTGTTATCGAGTGGAATCTACATTATTGTCTTATTCGTAATTACCGATCATGAACAATAATAATAATCTTGTAAGGATAGCTTTGTTGATAAATAGCTTTGATAAAAAACTTTTGTTGATAAATAGCTTTGATAAATAACTTTTGTTGATAAATAGCTTTGATAAATAACTTTTGTTGATAAATAGCTTTGATAAATAACTTTTGTTGATAAATAGCTTTGATAAATAACTTTTGTTGATAAATAGCTTTTATAAATAACTTTTGTTGATAAATAACTTTGATAAATAACTTTTGTTGATAAATAGCTTTTATAAATAACTTTTGTTGATAAATAACTTTGATAAATAACTTTTGTTGATAAATAGCTTTGATAAATAACTTTTGTTGATAAATAGCTTTTATAAATAACTTTTGTTGATAAATAACTTTGATAAATAACTTTTGTTGATAAATAGCTTTGATAAATAACTTTTGTTGATAAATAGCTTTTATAAATAACTTTTGTTGATAAATAACTTTGATAAATAACTTTTGTTGATAAATAGCTTTGATAAATAACTTTTGTTGATAAATAGCTTTGATAAATAACTTTTGTTGATAAATAGCATTGATAAATAACTTTTGTTGATAAATAACTTTGATAAATAACTTTGAAAAGTAACTCTTGTTGAATAATTAAATAGTATCCTCAATGTCTGCTCTGAAAAACGTTATCGTTTTCAGGTTACGAGCGTGAGTGAATAAAAGTTAGCACCATTCACCTCGCTATCTGTTATCAATACTCTTTCTGTACTCATAGTTTGTGGCAGAGTTTGTCTGATGGTATAATCGATATTAAGCGAACCACGTTTTTTTAAGAAAAGGACAATTACTCAGGTTATAATTTACATTGCTATCTATCTGAATTAAAATGAATATCAGAAGTTTAGGGATATAATCTACAATATAGTTTTCTTTAATTTAGGTGAAAGAGCTAATCTATTTTATGAAATCTTTATTTTTTGTACAATCTGCTCTTATTGTGGAATGACAAAAATAAAATGAGACTGAAAAATGTAACTTGGAAGGTCATGAATATAAAGAGTGATATTACGGCACATTGTTTTGAAAAGAATGGAAGGGGGTTGACCTTATCTCGGATAAAATGGATCGAGAGAAGCACTAAATCATTATAGACTTCAGGGCAAGGAATAATCATGAGCAAATAAGGTAAAGGTCTATATCACACTTTAAAAAGTTTCCTTAGTCACGTCTAGCAAAGGACCTGCCTACAATTTGGCCTTTGCTTATTTGATAGAACATTCACTCTAACTAATTGCCCGTCAATTTAATTCAATTCGATATCAATAATTGAAAAGATGAGCATTTATTATATTTTTATTCTCCTATTCTAATTTTTTTTTCTACAAGAAATAGGTTGTCATGGTATGTTCACTATATGATTAAAATTTGAATTATCTTTAAAAAGTTAACTTAAATTGTTACGTGAAATTAACATTGATTTCAATAAAATTTGAATCCCAAAAAACATGACATCAAACTACATTTATGATGTCGAAATTCATTTCCTTTGGAGTTAATCAGATGAATCATAATTTATTAAATAATTTTTTCTCTCTAATTTGAATATTAATTTCATGGTTTGGATACCAAAAATGAAGAGAAAATACTTCCACTTCATTTTCCATGGCTTCATCATATTTTATTCTTAAGAATTTAATTCACTCGATTGGTGATTTAATAAATAGAGAGTTTTTACAAGGTATTGCATAGAGACAGCAGGTGCAGTACACCTGAGAGTGAGTACAAAAGGGACCGTAGAAGTTCAACCTTTCAATTACAGCTACATTTTTCTATATTCTTAAACGACGAATGTTTGTAGTACTCATGCATTATTGGAATGATATTTGGGGTAGCCGGTAAATTGCTCGAAGACAATTGCTCGAATATCCATTTGCTCGAATGAACAAAATTGTTCGAATTATCAAATTGCTCGAATTATAAAATTGCACAGTTTTCGATTTTATAAAAGTCAGTTATTCATGAAGTGGAGCTGCACCTAACAATGTTTGTTTCTTTTTAGTAATTGATCATTAATCATTCTATAAATGATTTAATTATTACTCATTCTGCATAATCTTTTTTTAGACCGTTTGTGTCATCTCGTATGTAACATGTGAATTGGAATCATGTGGTGAATCACTACTATTCATGTTTTTTTTTATCATAAAACCCGAAAATTTATTTATTACTAGCCTATCTGTATGTGGCACCTCAATAGGTGAAATAACTCAAAGTTATGGCAGAGTTTCAATAAATCTACAAACAATTTCGGGTTTTATGATAAAAAACATGAATAGTACTGATTCACCACATGATTCCAATTCACATGTTACATACGAGATGACACAAACGGTCTAAAAAAAGATTATGCAGAATGAGTAATAATTAAAATTATTTATAGAATCATTAAAAAATCAATTACTAAAAAGAAACAAGGATTGTTAGGTGCAGCTCCACTTCATGAATAACTGACTTTTATAAAATCGAAAACTGTGCAATTTTATAATTTGAGCAATTCAATTGTTCATTCGATCAATTGTTCGTTCGAGCAATTGTCTTTCGAGCAATTGTTATTTCGAGCAATTGTTTTCGAGCAATTGTCTTTCGACTAATTGTTATTTCGAGCAATTGTTTTCGAGTAATTTACCTAGAACCGATATTTTGTAAAAGATAGGAAAGATTTAAATTAATTTCATCAATTAATAGTATAATTCTATTCATAAATTTCTAAGCATTAAAATTATTTATATCCTCTGATTTCAGTCTTCCCATTTCAACAAATAATGGAATTAATTAGCATCTAGATCTAAAAAGAGAATAAATTATTTATAAAATAAGCATTACAAATTTTTAACCATTTTTATATTACAATTGATTGACACCAGATCTTAAAAGTTTAATCAATAAGAGATGGAATAAGAGCTTCTGCTCACCGTGTGCTAGTTTTATTGGCCTCTCTTACCAATGTGAATACCTGAGATTTTTAAGATAGTCAAACTTCAAAGCAGGAAAACAGGAAGAGATGTCAAATTATAGACCTCTTTTCACTTTCTTTTTTGTAAAGCATCTTTAGAATAGATTTTTATATCAATAAACTGTTTACTGGTAATTTGAACCAAAGGAACCACAATTATCTCAGTCGCTGCAACTCATTAAATTTATTAATTAATTAAGTTAGAAACCAAAAGCCATACCGCTGTGTCTAAAAGAAATTAAATAGACCTGGAGAAGCAGTCAGAAAGGAAAGTGGCTCCATGAACAAAGTCACCTACCGCCGTCGAGGAAAATTCTTATGGATGCAGAAAAATTATGCAGTTAATGCAGTCACTTACCAAGGAATGTGACGAAAAAAGACATACCGTAGCACCGGTAGCCGCACTGCAAATGGAAGATGAAAATTAAGAGGTGATAGTAACTGCAGCCTACAAGTCTACCTAACACAAAATCTAAGACCTCGCAGTTGAAGAGCATAACCATAGTGCTATCCTCTGAAATGTGGTAAAAAACGATACTTATTCCAAATTACTATACATATAGTTCTTCCCCACGGGTCAAAAACAATAACTTAGGCTAAGCATCTCAAAAACTAATTCTCGAGCATCATGATTTTTAGCAATAATCCTTTATATTTTTCATTCTGATCTCCTTTTCAGTAAAGTGAGTAAAGTGTAGACTGCAGAGTGTTCTGTAAGCTGCAAAGCATAATTTCAATAAAACAAATACTTTTGATTTATTATTCACGAGCATATTCCGTTTTTACCTGAAATACAAATATGCAAGAACTGCAGGTTTTTAACAAATAAATTTTAAATATCCCAACTGAGGTTTTGAAATGAAAATAGAAAAATATCAAACTCTAATTTTCTGGTGTCTCAGATTACTTTTCAATTCTTCAATGAAATTATAATACAAGACATTATAATTCGATACTTTAATTGACTCACATCTATTTCAGGACCATAGTATGTACTAGAACATATTAGTCTTATCTTCTTCCGATTCGAACAGCAGTGAAGCGAAATTCTTATATTTCAACTGAATTAATTTCAAATACATTTGGATATAGTCTTTTTTTGTGAATATAATTTTTCTTTAATCAGGCTACTTTGTTTACATGTAAAATATGTAATTATGTTTTTCAATTAAATTTTTAAAGAGTCCTACAGTGACTTATTCAGTGCATTTATTAAATTTTTATATTTCTTTACAGGATGTGAGCTCAAATAAATACTCTGAATAAAAGAGCTTATCCTAGCTATTAAAATTACTGTATTTAGATGGCATGACTGAGGTATTCTTTTGTTTACAAAAAATACATTCAGTATAATAAAATTTAAATTCCAATTGAAATTATTTATTGTTTTTGTTTTTCAGATCAAAACTATAGATGTGTTAAAAATATCGTGAGTAAAAAAGTTTAATTACTGCATTTAATTCTTGAAGTTTTACTCCAACTAACTTATAATGATGAAAATTGATCCAATGCTATATACGTACAGTATGGGCCACAAAAATGTTTCCGCTTTTTCAAATACTTGTAAATCGTTAGCCAATGAACGAAAAAACTGTATCTTAGTCTCATTTTATCCGCCTCTTATTGTACTATTAACAAGTAAAACAATTTTTGAAATGATGGACGTAGTTTAAGAACAGGTAAGCAAAGAGTGAGGGTGATTATTTTTGTCATTGCGCGAAGTTTTTTCTTAGAGATAACTCTTTGATTTTACTTACTAAAAGGCAGTGAATAAAAGGAAAAAAATTGTAGTGGCTGACATTTTAATATAGTGTGTGTCCTGGTACTTTTAGGCATTCAAACACAGTGCGTAAGTCTGAGTCTTTTTATTTTGTGATCTGGGAACATGAAAAATACATATAATTACAAAAGGGCAACAAAAGAAATCATAGAGCAAAAACCGCTCCAAATTAAACATTCCGAAAATTAAAGGTATGGAAAGTAATGTCAATAAATAGCCAGCGACAATTTTTAAATTGTCTCGCCTTCCAACAAAGCAAGAATTTTAACAAACATTTAAATAAACTATGAATCCTAAATAAACTTTGAATCTTAAATAAATTAACTTTTAAATACACAACAACATTCTCAAACCTCCAACCTTTGAGAATATTGGCACCCAAACTAGTTCCTTTGAAATTAGATATTAAAAATGCGCTATGATCGGTAACAGAGTATAAACAATTACATGGAAATTTACCTTGGCCAAATATAGATTCATAAATACAAAATTGTGCCTATATAAATGAACTCACTTGGTTTTGGGAAGAGGGTGGTAAATACGTCAACTTAGATTGAAAACACTGCGCTATGCATAAGGCGATATATTCGGAACATACAAAGTAATTGAATTACTAAAAATAGTCTGAGGAATAAGGAAGAGAATTTAAGAAAAGGTAAACAAATTAAGGGATAAGATTACAGGGCGGCAAATAATTTAAGAATGAAATTTAACTATTTAAATTTAATTTAATTCGAGTGATACCATTTATCCCACGAGAAATATTGCGCTACTAAACTGCTCAGCTAAGAATATTCACTTCACAAATTAGTATGGCTAATAGAACAAAAATTTCTGTTAAGTAAATACACTATTTGCAGCAATCTAAAGAAGTATAAAAAATCAGGCATAACCTAGTAAGTGTCAAAGAAGTTTTTAGTTTAACATCACTGGACGTGACAGTGTGCTTACACTTCTTCTTTGGAGTCTAAATGGTAATAGAACATTTTCAGTAACATTTTGATCTCATTGAAGTTTTCACTCTGAATATTCTTTCTTCGCTTGTTCATTGCATGGTTAAGGCCTGCGTCACACTTGCATTTTTAACAGCGCGGAAAAAAGCTCTTCTTAAAATGTGTTTACATCTGCGTTTTTTTATCGCTGAAGTAAAAATGTAATGAAATTTTTACTTCAGCGATAAAAAAACGCAGGTGTAAACACATTTTAAGAAGAGCTTTTTTCTGCGCTGTTAAAAATGCAAGTGTGACGCAGGCCTTAACCATGCAATGAACAAGCGAAGAAAGAATATTCAGAGTGAAAACTTCAATGAGATCAAAATGTTACTGAAAATGTTCTATTACCATTTAGACTCCAAAGAAGAAGTGTAGGCACACTATATTAAAATGTCAGCCACTACATTTTTTTCCTTTTATTCACTGCCTTTTAGTAAGTAAAATCAAAGAGTTATCTCTAAGAATAATCTTCGCGCAATGACAAAAATAATCACCCTCACTCTTTGCATTCCTGTTCTTAAACTATGTCCATCAGTTCATAAATTGTTTTACCTGTTAATAGTACAATAAGAGGCGGAGAAAAAGAGACTAAGATACAAATTTTTCTTTCATTGGCTAACGATTTAAAAGTATTTGAAAAAGCGGAAACATTTTTGTGGCCCATACTGTAGACATTACACATCAGATTGTTTACAGGTCCTGTACACGATCAAACGAATGCATTTATTTCACACAAAATACAATATAATTTGCATTGTAATTTGCCATCTTATGTAACTACAGTAAAAAATGCAATTGGTCAGACGAGTCTCTGATCTCTAACTTAGTAAAAAATGATTGAGTTCGAATGGGATACTATCTAACATTTTAAGATAAATACCAATGTTCATATCGT
>CANNZV010003876.1:0-14847 GCA_947561585.1 Caprella mutica | reverse complement strand
CTTCTTTAGATAGGAGACCATGGCAGAAATATAGTTCAGTATTACATCAGGAGCTTCAGTCTTACAATTGTATTCATTTAATTAGAATAATTTAATATGAGAGTTATTCATTCTGTAAGAAATTTTTCCAGATTTCTTTTCTTTAGTTCATATTTCCCTTTTTTTTTTTTCAAATATTTCCCTTTCACACTAACGAGGTGCAATAAATTCACTCAAACCATCACAAACTGCACCATCCTCACTACAAACACTGACATTTTTACGGCATAACATAGACTAAAATTACGTACTCAAAGAGCCATTAGAATGAGATTTCAATTAAACAATTCTCTCAAAAATCATCAAAGACTGCAGTATGCGATGACTTTATAAATGTTCCAATTGCAGTAATTAAAAAAGTTTTTCCGCAATTTACATTCACAGAAAGAAAAGTTAATAGAACTAATTTACTAACGGAGAGGTAACGTCTTTGAGTTCATTTTCATACAATAAAATGGAATGAAAAATAATTTGTATATTTACAATATTTTTGAGATTACATACAATCACAAAAAATAACATCATTTGCCGAATGATATTTTATTATATTTTAATTATACATATGATTATTGAGTACATTCAATTAAAAATCAAAAGAAAAGGATTATTTTACAGGCATACCTCGCTCTTATTACGTCTTAGAATTATTCCAATTGAATAAGTGTAGGATATGTCTCGCTTTTATTTCTTTTGGTCTTGGAAATATTTTGGGTGTAACTTTTGGAATTTGCTTTAATTTTTTAGTTAAGTTGTTATCTCTGCAGTTTTACAGATGGGAAACATTAAAAAAGTATTTATGGTAAATGACGTATTTTACTTAGCATAAAATTAATTTCAATCTATCACACCTGCATAAGTTACCGCAAAAACAGCCTAACTCAAAATAACTGACCAAATTATTAAAATTACTATCAAATATTTTCTTTGCCAGGTGAAAAAAACGAGACATGTCCCACAGTTAATGGATTGTCAGAGACGTAATAAGAGTGAAGAACAACTGTATCTGTAGTCTGATTTATATTGGTGTGTTGATGTATGAAACAAACACGCTTACAGTTCACAGTATTCGTATGCTTAAAAAGATTCCACTTCTAAATATAGTTCTATTTCATATACACTGTAACCGATTCTTGACCTGGAGTGACCGGTATACTCCACCACACAATACATTGATCCTCATTTAAGTTGAACAATGAACATACCTAAGACTGCAAATAACAAGATATTTTTCTGTTAGAACTAATAACCCATCAGTCCCTCCACTTCACGTAGAAACTCTCTTTAGTTTCTTTACCGTCTTCCACGTCTTTCAAAGAGCTCATTATACTAATTTTATGTCTCGTAATACAATTTTCTTTCCTAGGATTCTGTTAGCCATGCAAACGAACTTTATTAAATGCATTCATGATTTAAGTTTACAAACTCCTCCACCAGAGGGAGACATATATTGAAATAGTGTTCAATCGAATATTGTTCAGTGTGAGAGATAGGTAGGGCAGTAGAATGTAGGTAGAATATAGTTAGTGTGTTTTGAATGGTGCGTAAGTTAGCAGGTGTTCGCTTCCCTTCAGCCTCCTTAATTTGTGGGTGAAGGAAGCAATTCCTTATTTAGTACTGTCGTTCCTTTGTGATTGATTTATTCAGTCTATGCCTTATTTTAGATTGGTGCCTGAATTATTCAGATTGGAGATCATTAGTTTAGATTATTTGAGACGGTTTGAAATTAGTTTTGCTAGTAAAAGTTCTTAAGTTACAAGGAGTGGAGAAGGGCTATTGCAGTGCTGGGAGAAACTTTATCACCGTGTAATAAACACGAATCCAAAACAGTCAGGTGAGAAGCAGTGAATCTATTGCGGATAGTAACAAGTAGTTTAATGATGTAAGAGGTGACGGTGATTGAGCTCACTGACCTAAATCCCACTACTGATTAATTTGGGAATATGTGCTACTATTTGTATATTTTAACTGTTAGCAGAGATATTTTATATTTATCATGGCGTGGTGAATTTGTCCATTTTTAACTGATGTAATAAAGTTTTAGTTTGTTCTGATACCAATATGTGTAAAGTTTAATTAGGTAAATTTTATTGTTCAGAGTTTTAAGAATCTTTTTTTTTATATTTCAGTACCGCGCTGTTACATTCTTTGAATAAAGCTCTGTTCATGGTCACACGTTTGGATTCTCCTCCCGCATTGTATAGTACTGACTGTGGATGCCCTCTTGTCTTTGCGGGATGAGTACCTTGGAATCGGGAGTAGCAAGAGGAACACTAATTTAGTGCCTGTACACTAATTGAAGCAAGAGAAAGAGCTGTGGTGAAATAAGTTGTAGTTGAAACCAACCAAGATTCACTACCATCTATCTTTACATTTACAAGATAGCTGTGGATAGACAGTGGGCAGTAACTTCTATTTTTTCATACATTATGATCATATCTCAATTTGGAGAGTCATAATCTTACTGCGTCATTGTTTAAGCAGAAATATCACATTTTCTGAGTGTTCACTAACGGGTTGGTTTTTTTTAAGGCAAAACTTAGAAGATATTTTGTTATGGAAAAGCTAACCATTAGCAGTTTAAAGATAGCTCTCGCTAGCTTAGGTGAATCTTCGGCAGGGGCTAAAAATGATTTGCTTTGTAGATTGGAAGAAGTGATGAGAGAGAGAAAATTGACTGTTGACAAGGTTTTAGAGTTAGTTAGAACGGGTAGAAGAGTCGAGATGAGTGATCAGAACGAAGATGTGTGATTCAGGAGGTTAAGTGTACTGAGGTGATGGTTAAAAACAATAGTGTCAATGTGGGTGAACAAGTGGGTGCCAACGATGATATTAGACCAGAAGATAGCGTTTCTCAGGTAGGTGCTGTCGCAAAGAAAGTAAAACAGAAGGGAGTAGGTTCTCATGTATCGATGGTATCTCGCACTTCCACTTGCATGACATCGTTGTCAGCCTTAGAAAGAAGGAGAGTAGAAGTTAGGAGAAAGGTAGAGGCAGCTCAGAATGATAAGTTAGAACAGTTGGAAAGATTGAAAAGACAGAGTCAAAAAGAGCGATTAGAAAAAGAGAAACTACGACGAGATGAAGAATTAAAGGAGAAATTGCGTGAACTAGAGTTAGAAGAGGAAATAATGGCGTTGGAGAGAGAAGCAAGAGATGATGCGCTTAGAGTTGAAGCGGAGGCTTGGGGAAGATATGCTCGGGTAGATTTGGGAGAAGTTCAGAATTTCCAATCGACACCTAAGCAAATAATAGAGGAAAGTAATTTATGGAGGCAAGATAGACAGTATCTAGAAATTCAGCAATTGAAAGAAGCCGAGAATAATAACAATGCGAATAGCAGTAAGAAAGAGAACGGGAAGCTTGATGGACAGGGTGTTGGTGGGGAAAATCTTTCAGAGAAAAAAGATAATATCATGTTACGGGAGTTAACTGCCAACAGCTTACGGATGTGTTTACCAAAACATGAGATTGAAGTCTTTTCTGGCGAAGCTAGTGAATATACGATCTTTAAACAATCTATGCAGTCCATCATGAATTCTAAAACTATTGATGAAGGAGAGAAACTGCATTACATTTACCAGTATACTAGAGGCGAGCCCCGGGAACTAGTCAAGGCAGCTTTATATATGGATTCGCGAAGGGGCTTAACTGAGATATGGAAATGGTACAATGAAAAATATGGCGCACCGGAGCTCGTAGGATCTGAATTTATCGATAAATTGCTTTCTCGTCCTACCGTTGGAAGGGATGATGTTGAAGCGCTGCGGGCCTTTGCCGTATCGCTAAGATTGACCGGTAATGTTGTCGATCAAGTACCTTCAGGGAAAAGTGAATTAGAACATCCCAAAACTATTAGACTGCTGATATCTAAGCTTTCGTTTGGGTTGCAGGATAGATGGAGACAGTTAGTATCAAGGAGAAGGGAGGAAGGAGGTCAAATAGTGTATATGGATTTAGTCAGATTCGTCGAACAAGCTGCCAGAACCGATTCTGATCCAATATTCGGAAAGGAAGTCATGCATAAACTCTTTGTGGGAACTAGTACGGTGAACAGTCGCAATCGAAAAGTGATACCTATCAACGTGGTTTCATTTGGCAACGATCATTTTGAATCTGGGCAAGTGGAGAAAGATAATCATTTCAGTAATACCAAGCGAGACGGGGAATTAAATTTTAGCCCCAAGTGCTACCAATGTGGTGACTCGCATAAGATTGAATCTTGTAGATATTTTAAGGGATTGCAAGTGAACAATCGTTTCGATTTAGTAAAGAAGCGAAGAGCCTGCTTTATTTGCTTGGTGGAGGGACATTCTGCTAACAATTGTCCTAGACCTAAAATTTGTAATAAGTGTGATAGATATCACCATGAGATGTTGCATGTTGATAGAAGCTTGTCGGGAACAGATTGGAGTAGTTTTACGCCCAGCTTTGGAAACACTTCTCGACGCATTCAAAATGGATCAAATAGAAATGATCCAAAGTTTAGTAATGGTGGGGAGCTAAATGAAATTGGATCTGATAGGGTCTTCAATTCTAATTCTGAGCAGGGAAACAGGGTACCTATTGGAAGAGTATCCATAAGAGAAGGGACTGATATAGGAGCAATGGCGGTTCTACCAGCGGTCATAAGGAGTAATTCCAATTCCATATCGCATATATCAGTATTCTTGGACCAAGGTAGTGCTGTCTCGTTTTGTACTTCTAGACTTCTAGATAAACTGAACATCAGTAAAGGTGATATTCATGAAGCTTTTCTCCACGCTGAAACCTTACATGCGAGTAAAAGGGAAAAGACCTATCTAGTTTCCGGTCTGACAGTGAAGGGTGAAAATGAAGAAGAGTGGATACCGCTGCCACCGGTTTATGTTGTAAACAAAATACCAATAAACAAGAAAGATGTAATTGATAGGAGTGAGATTGCTAGGTGGGATCATTTGCAGGGTATTGAATTGAATGTGGTAAGAGATGTTGATTTGATGTTAGGTTCAAATGTACCTGCTGCGCACGGACCTATAGAAATAAGAGTAGCTCCACGATCAGGAGATCCTTACGCCATCAGGTCACTCTTGGGTTGGTCTGTGATCGGATTGATTGCAGGTCAGTCTTCTAGTAATGTTCCTGTTAATAAGGTGCGAATAAATACAGAAGAGATTAAGAGATTGGTTGAGTGTGCATTTGAAAGGGGATTTGAGGGGTTGATCGAGGATAAGGAAGGGTTTTCTGGAGAAGATGAGCATTGGTTAAAATTGGTAGAGGATGGTTGTCGTAGTGTAAATACTCATTATGAGATTCCTTTACCAATGCGCGAACACTCAAGTGACTTGCCAGACACACGGTCTTCTGCTTACAGGCGTGTTATGGGTTTAAAGAAAAAATTAGAAAAAGATCCTGAGTTACGAAAACAATACGAAGGGGGAATGGAAGATTTAATAAAGAAGGGGTATGTTGAAAAGGTTGAATGTTCAAATTCTAAAGGGAAATGGTACATACCTCATTTCGCTGTGAAACATCCAGCAAAACCAGATAAGGTTCGAATAGTTTTTGACTGTGCTGCAAAGAGTAATGGCTTATCGCTGAACGATTTGCTTTACTCTGGCCCTGACCTGGCAACGCAACTCATCGATGTATTATTAAGATTTAGAGAAGGTTGCGTTGCATACACAGCTGACATAGAAGCTATGTTTCATCAAGTCTTGGTGCCGGAGAAGCATCGAAAATACTTGCGATTCTTTTGGTGGGATGGAGGTATAGAAGGTGGACAAATTCACGAATTCCAGATGGCTGTGCATCCTTTTGGCGCGTCATCATCTCCTAGCATCGCTAACTATGCGCTACGTAAACTAGGGGATGATATGCACGACACTTTCAACAAGTCTGTTAGAAATATATTGACTGATAATTTCTACGTAGATGATTGCTTAAGATCCGGAAGTAGTTTGTCGTTGATGCGGACAGAGGCGCTTAAGATAAAAAATCTATGTTCTATGGGGGGATTCAATTTGTGTAAATATGTTAGTAACGTTGATGAGATTCAAAGGGATCTAGCAGGAGATGTGGATGCTGAAAAGAGCTGTCAAAAAGCCTTAGGAGTTGTGTGGAATGTGGCTTCTGATAGTCTTGGGGTAGTAAATGCAACTAGGGAAACACCAGCAACAAAGAGAAAACTGTTATCATCCATTGCAGGGGTGTACGATCCGTTAGGATTGTTAGCTCCTTTGGTATTGCAGGGTCGAATCTTATTTCAAGACGTCATTCGGGAGGATGGGGTACTTGAATGGGATGGTAAGTTAAATGAATCTCATGAAGAGAGAGCAAAGACTTGGATATTAAGCATGCATTTTATACAGCAGACGAATGTTCCTCGAAATGTTATAGGGAGATTTGACACAGTTAGTTGTCTGCAATTGCATATATTTGGTGATGCATGTGAGCGAGGACATGCCGCAGTTGCTTACGTGCGAGTAGAACAATTTAATGGAGAGGTGGATTGCACATTTGTAATGGGAAACGCAAGGGTGAATCCACTCAAATCAGTCACTGTGCCAAGACTGGAATTAGTTGCTGCCACTCTGGTATCTCGAATGTGCCATAGATTAAAGACAACTTTGAAAACTTCGTTTGATAAGACTTTTTTGTGGACTGACAGTATGACGGTTCTAAGATACTTACGCAACGATAAGCTCCGATATCAAACATTCGTGGCGAACAGAGTATCAGAGATAAAGAGGAAAACGAACCTACACGAGTGGCGATATGTTAATACTGGTTCCAATCCAGCGGACGAAGGATCTCGTGGACAGTTTACTGAGAGGTGGAAGAAAGGACCCAGCTTTCTTCTAAATAGAGAGAGTGAGTGGCCGATTGAAGAGAAGGCTGCTGACTTCAATTCGACAGAGGACCTGGAAGTAAAAAGAGATGTTCCTGTCCTGGCCCTTGCTATAGGGTGTAGCCCAATGATCACATTGTTCGAACGTTATTCCGAATGGCGAGCTTTAATACGCGCAGTTGGATGGCTTCAAAAGTTCATTAGGTTTGTTTCTAATAGGAAAAAGCTCGATCCCGACAGTAAAGGACTTACGGTTGGCGAAACTGAGAAAGCAGAGAGATGTATTTTGAAGATTGTACAGGGTGAACGATTTAGTTCAGAGTACGAGTGTTTGACAAAGGGAATGTCTGTTAGAAAGGGAAGTGTTCTCTCAAATTTGGGCGTGTTCTTGAATAATGATCTGATAAGAGTAGGCGGGAGATTAAGTAACAGTGAGCTACCATATAATAGTAGACATCCAATTGTGTTGCCGGATCATCACGTGACAACATTGATTATTCGTGACTGTCATGCTAGAGCAGGTCATCTTGGAGTATCTACAGTATTAGGATGGACAAGGGAAATGTTTTGGATAATACGTGGATATTCAACTGTACGTAGAGTAATTTCCAAATGCGTCTTGTGCAAAAAGGTTCAGGGGAAGTCTCTCCAACAAAAAATGGCTTGCTTACCTGAGGAAAGAGTTGCAGACCATGTACCAGCATTCACTTTTACTGGATTGGATTGTTTTGGGCCTTTCTACGTGTCTGTGGGTCGTGGAAAAACGCAAGTAAAACGGTATGGAGTGATTTTCACTTGTATGAATGTTAGAGCCGTGCACCTTGAGATAGCACAAGATTTGTCACCTGAAGCTATACTCAGGGCTATCAGGAGGTTCATGTCTCGCAGAGGTATGGTAAGATTGTTTTGTTCAGACAATGGAACTAATTTTGTTGGTGCGAAAAGAGAATTATTGGAATCGTTAGGAAATGCTCGTGTGTTGTACGGTGTTGGAAAAATGGATGTAAGATGGGAATTTAATACCCCTAAGGCGTCTCATTTCGGTGGAATATGGGAAAGGGTGATACGCACTGTGAGGAGAGTACTTGAGTCTGTGATGGGTCGGAAAACGTTCACTGATGACAGTCTTCAAACTGTTTTCTGTGAAGTTGAAGCAATTGTTAATAGCAGACCTTTGATTATAGTTGGTGATGATCCTTCAGAGGGAGTACTAAATCCACAAAAATTGCTCAATCTTGGAACTTCTATGATATTTGAGGGAAACGTGCCAAAGACAGTGCCTGATGTATGCAAGAGATATGAGCACATTCAAGCTATCGCAGATCAATTTTGGAAGCGTTGGTGCCGCGATTATCGTAGTTCTCTGCAAGGTCGTGCGAAGTGGGTCGAACAAAAAAGAAACGTGAAGATTGGAGATATTGTCTTGATGATTGATGAAACTCAACCTAGATGTCATTGGCCCGTAGGTCGAGTCATGAATGTAAAAACAAGCTCAGACGGACTAGTTAGAAGTTTGACTCTGAACTCTAAGGGTAGAACATACGTAAGACCAATATCAAAGCTGATTATGTTAATCGAGAACGAAGAACTGCCATAAATAATATTAGATCCTGTATTGAACAGGACAAGAGTGTGGAACGAATTCCCGAGAAGGGACTATTAAATGCATTCATGATTTAAGTTTACAAACTCCTCCACCAGAGGGAGACATATATTGAAATAGTGTTCAATCGAATATTGTTCAGTGTGAGAGATAGGTAGGGCAGTAGAATGTAGGTAGAATATAGTTAGTGTGTTTTGAATGGTGCGTAAGTTAGCAGGTGTTCGCTTCCCTTCAGCCTCCTTAATTTGTGGGTGAAGGAAGCAATTCCTTATTTAGTACTGTCGTTCCTTTGTGATTGATTTATTCAGTCTATGCCTTATTTTAGATTGGTGCCTGAATTATTCAGATTGGAGATCATTAGTTTAGATTATTTGAGACGGTTTGAAATTAGTTTTGCTAGTAAAAGTTCTTAAGTTACAAGGAGTGGAGAAGGGCTATTGCAGTGCTGGGAGAAACTTTATCACCGTGTAATAAACACGAATCCAAAACAGTCAGGTGAGAAGCAGTGAATCTATTGCGGATAGTAACAAGTAGTTTAATGATGTAAGAGGTGACGGTGATTGAGCTCACTGACCTAAATCCCACTACTGATTAATTTGGGAATATGTGCTACTATTTGTATATTTTAACTGTTAGCAGAGATATTTTATATTTATCATGGCGTGGTGAATTTGTCCATTTTTAACTGATGTAATAAAGTTTTAGTTTGTTCTGATACCAATATGTGTAAAGTTTAATTAGGTAAATTTTATTGTTCAGAGTTTTAAGAATCTTTTTTTTTATATTTCAGTACCGCGCTGTTACATTCTTTGAATAAAGCTCTGTTCATGGTCACACGTTTGGATTCTCCTCCCGCATTGTATAAACTTATTTGGCAAACAATTGGGTTTGTGGTGCATAATGGAACCGAGATTACAATTATGTTAATCGCAATCGTCTTCTTCGATACAAAGTAAACAAACTTCTGAAATCAAGGGGAGCGTTACGACTCAAGAAAATACATGATACTTGAAACTCAAAGAAAGTCGTGTAGGATAATTCCGAAAACTTTCTACAGTGAATTTACACATGCCACGAAATATAACTTTTACACCGTGTGCTAAAATCTAACCAAACCGTAGTGCGTTATTTAGTTATTTGGTGTCAATTTCTTAAGACTGATGTAAATTTTGGAAAAATGGAAATTTATATATCACAACCGAGTCAGTTAATTAACTGCGACCAAGCCACTTCGTGTGATCAATATGCTTAGTGCGACCAATCGACCAATATGCTTAGTGCGACCAATCGATCAATATGCTTAGTGCGACCAATCGACCAATATGCTTAGTGCGACCAATCGACCAATATGCTTAGTGCGACCAATCGATCAATATGCTTAGTGCGACCAATCGACCAATATGCTTAGTGCGACCAATCGACCAATATGCTTAGTGCGACCAATCGACCAATATGCTTAGTGCGACCAATCGACCAATATGCTTAGTGCGACCAATCGACCAATATGCTTAGTGCGACCAATCGACCAATATGCTTAGTGCGACCAATCGACCAATATGCTTAGTGCGACCAATCGACCAATATGCTTAGTGCGACCAATCGACCAATATGCTTAGTGCAACCAATCGATCAATATGCTTAGTGCGACCAATCGACCAATATGCTTAGTGCGACCAATCGACCAATATGCTTAGTGCAACCAATCGATCAATATGCTTAGTGCGACCAATCGATCAATATGCTTAGTGCGACCAATCGACCAATATGCTTAGTGCGACCAATCGACCAATATGCTTAGTGCGACCAATCGACCAATATGCTTAGTGCAACCAATCGATCAATATGCTTAGTGCGACCAATCGACCAATATGCTTAGTGCGACCAATCGACCAATATGCTTAGTGCGACCAATCGACCAATATGCTTAGTGCAACCAATCGACAAATATGTTTAGTGCGACCAATCGACCAATATGCTTAGTGCGACCAATCGACCAATATGCTTAGTGCAACCAATCGATCAATATGCTTAGTGCGACCAATCGACCAATATGCTTAGTGCGACCAATCGACCAATATGCTTAGTGCAACCAATCGATCAATATGCTTAGTGCGACCAATCGACCAATATGCTTAGTGCGACCAATCGACCAATATGCTTAGTGCGACCAATCGACCAATATGCTTAGTGCGACCAATCGACCAATATGCTTAGTGCAACCAATCGATCAATATGCTTAGTGCGACCAATCGACCAATATGCTTAGTGCGACCAATCGACCAATATGCTTAGTGCGACCAATCGACCAATATGTTTAGTGCAACCAATCGACAAATATGTTTAGTGCGACCAATCGACCAATATGCTTAGTGCGACCAATCGACCAATATGTTTAGAGCGACCAATCGACCAATATACTTAGTGCGACCAATCGACCAATATGTTTAGTGCAACCAATCGACCAATATGCTTAGTGCGACCAATCGACCAATATGTTTAGTGCGACCAATCGACCAATATGCTTAGTGCGACCAATCGACCAATATGTTGAGTGCGACCAATCGACCAATACGCTTAGTGCGACCAATCGACCAATATGCTTAGTGCGACCAATCGACCAATATGCTTAGTGCAACCAATCGACCAATATGCTTAGTGCGACCAATCGACCAATATGCTTAGTGCGACCAATCGACCAATATGCTTAGTGCGACCAATCGACCAATATGCTTAGTGCGACCAATCGACCAATATGCTTAGTGCAACCAATCGACCAATATGCTTAGTGCGACCAATCGACCAATATGTTTAGTGCGACCAATCGACCAATATGCTTAGTGCGACCAATCGACCAATATGCTTAGTGCGACCAATCGACCAATAATATGCTTAAGGCGACCAATCGACCAATATGCTTAGTGCGACCAATCGACCAATATGCTTAGTGCGACCAATCCGCTTAGTGCGACTTACACGCTAAGTGCGACCAATCGACCAATGTTGTGCGTGTTTCTTGGTCACAACTTAAGCTATCTATTTTTGTTTGATTAATTCAATTCAATTGTGATTTCGTTCCATTGAAATGACTATTTATTTATTTCTCCATTTATTCCAATATTTACTATTTGAGTTTAATTTCTCCATTCTTTAATTGTTTCTTTTCTCTCAACTCACTCTCTATTTAAGTTGGAGATGAGTAAAAGAAAATGAAGTGAATATTAATTTATTCATAACTCATTATTATTTTTATTGACATTAATTATTCATGGCAATATTGAGATGTTTCGAAAATGAATTTATTCCAATCAAAAGAATGCTTTGCCGAAATAATTATAAACCTTAGAAAACAGCTTCTAAAGTAAATAATTGGCAATGGTTGATTAGAACCTATTCAATTACATAGAACCTATAACTCGCTGTTCAATTTTAATCAAGTTTATTATTTACACAACTTATGATCTCCGTTCAATGACTGTGTGTTAAATACTAATATTTAATTCAGAAACAATGGTACAAAATATCATCATGGTTACAATATAATTTGTTAAATATATATTACATGATCAATAATTTGTCACCTGTAATTCAGTTCACCAATAAGGATATGCATGTACCATATTGGAATAGAAATAAAAAAATAATAAATTGTGATTTCTGGGTAATTACTGGGTGTGATTTCATGAATTCTCTGGCATGCAGTGCATATCATACAGTGCATATCTTACAGTGCTATATCATACAGTGCAGATCATACAGTGCATATCATGCAGTGCATATCATACAGTGCATATCATACAGTGCATATCATACAGTGCATATCATACAGTGCATATCATACAGTGCATATCATACAGTGCATATCATACAGTGCATATCATGCAGTGCATTCATACAGTGCAATTCATACAGTGCATATCATACAGTGCATATCATGCAGTGCATATCATACTATTGTAAAAGGTTAATTTAATATATACCATTTCAGAGTTACAGTAAACAGATAACTTGTAACAAATAAGCAACTATATATAATTATAATTAATGTATTTATATACGTGCAAGCGGATGAAGCAATCTAAATTTAAGTAAAAGTAATAATTACAAAACTATAGATGAAATATTACAGTTTGAGTGTTCACATTCATTGACATGTTTTTCTAATAATGAAGAGTACTACTAGTACCTACATCTGATGATAGCACATCAACCAATATCTTCTGCTGCAATTGAAGCAATCTACAGCCAAAACTTTTCTCCATTATTCTTTGCAGGAATAATTCTTGTAACGACTATCACATTACTAGTTGCTGAAACTTAGACAGTCATGTTTTTCATGTGCACATGTTATTGTACTTTCAAGTACTTACATGTTTTCAGAAGACAAAACACTTTTGTCCACGTGACATCTGACAAAGAAAGTCCTAGTAATGAGATGGACAATCTTCAGCAATGAAAACTTAAAAGAGTCTTCCTTTACTAATGGGAGTAGATATTCTAGGCTTTAAATACACCTTAAATACTTTATTAATATTTGCATTAATAAAGGAAGACACTTTATATATGTCATAGCTGAAAATTGTCCATCCAAGACTATGATTTCCTTTGTCAAAAGTAACGTGACCAAAAGATATTTTTTGAACCAAATATGTAACTGCTCATGTGTATCTTTGGTACGAAAGCGATCGATCTGAAGCTTCTGTCCTCTCCGAAACAATCTTTTTATTCCACTTTTATTTTTTCTCAAACTTATTTATAATAACTGTGACAATTTATCTTTGGCAAATACTATCAGAGAAAATGTAGGCATATAGTCATTATACTATCCCCCATGAGTCGATATTAATGCTCGATACTCTTGCCAATCCGTTCACTTTAGAGATGGAAGTCAATCACAGGTACCTTATAAAAAAAGACTCTGAAAAAAATTCTATTTTTTGAAATTATGCACTTATGAATCTTTAATTGTGATTGTTGCACGTATATAATAAGCTCATTACAGTTATACATGTAATTGAATTCAATGCGACTATTCTTGAATTTAGGCTGAGTATTCATTGCGACAATAATTCTTTATTCAATTGTGTATTCATTGGGACTATTCTTAAAATAACCACTTTTAATATAAACTGAATTTCTTACCAATAAACAACTATATTTGGAAGGGAATCCTACATATCTATATCTGTGTGATTTATTAACAGTTTATAAACGATACCCTCTGTGCTACATGATCTATCTTAGTGCAAAGAAAGCACACAAGAATGTAAGTCAATGAGATCAAAATTTAGTGCAATATCATTGTGAGAATTATGCAATCTCCTTCAGAGGGACATTGCTAAAACACACTTAGAGATTTGTTAGCTGTACGATCAAATTGAGTCACTGCGATGATGTACTTTTCAGAGAAAAGAGTCACTGTGATGTTGTACTATCAGAGAAAAGAGTCACTGTGATGATGTACTATCAGAGAAAGAGTCACTGTGCTGATGTACTATCAGAGAAAAGAGTCACCTGTGATGATGTACTATCAAGAGAAAAGAGTCACTGTGATGATGTACTATCAGAGAAAAGAGTCACTGTGATGATGTACTATCAGAGAAAAAGAGTCACTGTGATGATGTACTATCAGAGAAAAGAGTCACTGTGCTGATGTACTATCAGAGAAAAGAGTCACTGTGATGATGTACTATCAGAGAAAAGAGTCACTGTGATGATGTACTATCAGAGAAAAGAGTCACTGTGATGATGTACTATCAGAGAAAAGAGTCACTGTGATGATGTACTATCAGAGAAAAAGAGTCACTTGTGATGATGTACTATCAGAGAAAAGAGTCACTGTGATGATATACTATCAGAAAAAAGAGTCACTGTGATGATGTAATATCAGAGAAAAAGTCACTGTGATGATGTAGTATCGGAGAAAAGAGTTACTGTGATGATGTACTATCAGAGAAAAAGACGCTGTGATTATTTACTATCAGAGATAAGAGTCACTGTGATGATGTAATATCAGAGAAAAGAGTCACTGTGATGATGTACTATCAGAGAAAAGAGTCACTTTGATGATGTACTATCAGAGGAAAGGAAACTGTGATGATGTACAATCAGAGGAAAGAGTCACTGTGATAATTTACTATCAGAGGAAAGAGTCTCTGTGATGATGTTCTATCAGAGAAAGAGTCACTGTGATGATGTACTATCAGAGGAAAGGGTCACTGTGATGATGTACAATCAGAGGAAAGAGTCACTGTGATGATTTACTATCAGAGGAAAGAGTCACTGTGATGATGTACTATCAGAGAAAAAAGTCACTGTGATGATTATTATCAGAGGAAAGAGTCACAGTGAAGATGAACTATCAGAGGAAAGAGTCACTGTG